>OU612007.1:8407628-8531784 GCA_914767915.1 Agriopis aurantiaria
GCACTAAACAAGGTAGTGGTTCGCTACTAGTGCAGAAAGTTGGTGGTAGTATTGTACTTCCTGGCTATCAGCCTAACTGGTTGGTAGGAAGTATATAGCTGCGGAGAAGTGAAGTGTCCTCCAACTCTGGGTGTTCCTTGGAGGGAAACCCCAGCGAGGGAGATCATCGTCACTAGTGACGCCTCAAGTGCCCCACACCAGCCGGTGTGCGACGGGGGCGGGGTACCGCCGATCACGGAGCGTGCCCCAACTGCAGCAGCGGTCCAACTGACGTCATTAAAGTGAAACGTCAGTGTTGAAGTCTTTACAAGTGAAGTGTTTATTTAAATGTGAGTTCTCGGTGGTGAAAAATCGTGAGTACATTTTCGACCTTATTGTCTTGAAGATTTAAACTTTGAAGAAATTACTAGTGCATGAGGAACTTATTTAGAAAAGGTTCCAGAGACTTACTCGTTAATTTAAATTTATATGATGTGTGCATGACTTAGAATAATTTTGTGTAAAGTGTTTAGACGGGGAACCTATGCCCAAATTTCAAAAAGTTGAGTACGACAAGGTTCTATACACTTCTATCGACTTAGAAAAATTTTAGTTATTTTGTTGGCTGAACTTTAAAGTTTGTTTCTATAGTTTTAATTCTTGTGATATCCTTTAAATTTATCCACGATGTCGGCTAGTTATTTTAAGCTTCAAGAGAATATAGCGGCACATATAAATAAGTCCCAGGCCAATTATAAAAAATCCCCAAAGGAGAGGATAACCCTATCATATGTCAGCATACGCTTAGAATCAATAGAACAACATTGGAAAGAGTTTCAAAATAACCATCGTAAAATTATAACAGAGGTTCAGAGTGAGGAATTGCAAAAATCTACATATATTACGAATGATGTATATTATGCGACTGAAGAAACGTATATGGAATATAAATCTATGTTGAAAGAAGTTATTATGAAACTCAGACCAGATCCTGTAGCATTTGTACCTGCTGCAGCTCAAAGAACTGAACAATTTAGCGTGAAATTGCCTAAAATTGAAATACCCAAATTTTCGGGTCAATACTCTGAATGGGCAAGTTTTCGGGACCTGTTCATTTCCTTGATCCACAATAACGGCAGTATTGATAATGTACAGAAGTTGCATTATCTAAAAGGTTCAGTGACTGGTGAAGCTGAACAATTGTTGCGACATATCCCGGTTACCTCTAATAATTACCAAGTATGCTGGACTCAGTTAGAAAGCAGATACAATAATAAGAAGCATTTAGTAAACTGCATTCTGAAAAAGTTGACATCTCAGAAGACGTTGACAACTGAATCTTCTAGTGCGATAAAGCAGTTGTTAGACACAACCAAAGAATGTCTGAGCGCTCTGAAGAATTTAGGTGTCAATGTTCATTCTTGGGACATGATAGTAATTTTCTTGATTAGTCAAAAACTTGATGCTGAGTCCCGCAAGCTGTGGGAACTGAAGGTAACTGAGACTGATCTAGAGTTGCCTACAATGGCTATGTTTGTTGAATTTTTAGAGAATAGATTCAGGTCTATAGAGTTTTTAGATCCTAAAATTCAAAAATCTGACAAAACCAATTGCGCTCACGTTGCAACTAATTTTGTATCCTGTTCCTTTTGTTCAGAGAATCACAAAACTTGCAATTGCAAGAAGTTTGCTAAAGAAACCACCGACACTAGACGTAATTTTGCTCTGACACATCACTTATGCTTCAACTGTTTGAATACTGACCATACAGTCTACCAATGCAATATGTCGACCAGGTGTCGTTTGTGTAAAAAGAAACACCACACCCTTTTGCACCCAAAAAACCAGAAATCAACTATTGACAATGTCAAGGCTGATCAGCCTGTGAATAAGAGTGTTGTCGCTGCTGTTACATCATCAACGTTGGACTCATCAAGTTCACAGGCCCAATGCAAAATATTGGATACACCAAAGATCACCACCTGTTATGTGAATTCGCCCAGTCAAGTTCTGTTGGCTACTGCTTTGGTAAAGGCGGTATCCAATAAGTCAACGACTGTTGTTTTAAGGTCTTTGATTGATCAAGGGTCTCAGGCGTCTTTTCTAACAGAAGCTGCTGTGCAGCTATTAGGTCTCAAGAAAACTCTTGAGACAGGTTTAGTCACCGGACTAGGCGGCGACCGTGGCTCGACTATTGCGTCGAAGCACACAGTTTTGTTAACTATCCAGTCCCGCCTAGATCCAAACTTTACCATCACGGTAAAGGCACATGTGCTGAATAAGCTCACATGCTTTTTGCCTAGTGCAACACTGCACAATGTGCATTCCTTGCCTACACTTCCGATCAGTGCTTTAGCAGATCCATCGTTTGGTACCTCCAGTCGAATTGATCTGCTACTGGGGGCGGAGGTGTATAGCCAGATACTTCTGGAAGGCCTAGTTAAAGGTCAGCCTGGGTTGATTGCTCAAAACACCCGACTAGGCTGGATCTTATCTGGCACTGTGCAATCTGCTAACGTCAACCGTAGCAAACAGTGTCACAGCGTTGTGAACATGCACCTAGCACATGCTGATCAGCAGTTTGAGAATGAGCTGCTGAAGAAGTTCTGGGAGATGGAAGCGGAACCATCGTCTCAGAAACAAAAGCATTTGACCCTAGAAGATCAAAAATGCGAAGAGTGGTTCACTCAAACCACCAAGAGAGACGATTTAGGTCGATACGTGGTACGTCTTCCTTTCAAGACGGAAGACCCTCTCTGCAAGTACGGAACCTCTAGGATAATTGCAAGAAAACGATTTCTGATGTTAGAAAAACGGCTTTCGTGCAATGATCCTAAACTCAAAGTGGAGTATTCGAACGTCGTCAACGAATACATCACCATGGGTCACGCCGAAGAGGTAAAGGACACAGAACAACCAGATGCTGTCTACCTCCCTCACCACGCAGTGGTAAGGCAGGACAAAACCACTAGCAAGGTGCGCGTGGTTTTTGATGGTTCTTGTTCTGGGACAAACGGTGTCTCTATCAATGATGATTTGATGACCGGTCCTACTCTCCAACCGGAGTTAAGGCACTTGGTGATGCGTTGGCGCTGTTACCCGATATCCATTGTTGCAGATATCGTCAAGATGTTCAGGCAAGTGAAGGTTGCTGATGAAGACGTTGATTTCCAACGTATCTTTTGGCGAGACGATCCAAACACTGATTTGAGACATCTGCGCCTACTGAGAGTCACGTTTGGAACCTCTTCAGCACCATTCTTGGCTGTACGATCTTTGCAGCAGTTAGCCAAGGATGACGGTGAAGATATGCCATTAGCACAAGGTCGCGTGTTGACTGACTTCTATATGGATGACCTCATGACCGGTTGTCATTCTGTGAGTGAAGGAATTCAAATTCATGAACAGATGACTGAGCTTCTCGGCCGTGGAGGTTTTCCTCTGCAGAAGTGGTCAAGCAATAATCCGGAACTAATGAAGCATATCCATTGTGGTGAATGTCGATCAGATACCGACCTGGAACTCAAGACTGATGAAGTGATGAAGATTTTAGGTCTTACCTGGAATCGAGACGCCGACACGTTTCAATGTACTGTTGCGCTTTCTCCAATTGACGGTCCATGCACCAAAAGACGAGTAATATCAGATATTGCTCAACTTTATGACCCCTTAGGATGGCTGGCTCCAGCAATCACGACTGCTAAGGTCTTTATACAAAGACTTTGGCTGTCCGGTATTGAATGGGATGACCCACTTCCATCACCATTGCTCAAAGACTGGCTTGAGTTTCGTAATGATCTGGAGAGACTTCAGGAAATCCGTATACCAAGATGGATCAAGTCGAGCAAGGGTGATACGTGCCTAGAACTTCAAGGGTTCTCAGATGCTTCCAATGTGGCCTACGCCGCTGTGGTATATGCACGAGTTACCGATAGCGATGGAAACGTGCATGTGAGTTTGGTGACTTCCAAGACCAGGGTCGCTCCCATTAAACAAGTGTCGATTCCACGCCTAGAATTATGCGGTGCCGTCTTGTTGGCTAAACTTATAAATGAAGTCGCAGAGACTCTTAGCATTCCAAAACAACACCTGCATGCGTGGACGGACTCGACAGTTGTTCTTGCCTGGCTTAGCAGCCACCCTAGTCGCTGGAAGACCTTCATCGCTAATAGAGTGTCCGAGATACTTACGATCTTAGATGGAAACCAGTGGTCTCACGTCGCCTCAAAGGATAATCCTGCCGACTGTGCCTCTAGAGGAGTAACGCCGGCGGCGTGCGTAGAGAATGTCTTGTGGAAGCGCGGTCCAGAATGGCTGCATCTGAAAGAAATTCTATATAGTAAGGGAGATCTGAAGGATACTAACCTGGAAGAAAAGAAAGTTATGAAATGTCATGTACTTACCAGTGACGCTGATGACGGTGATCCACTTCTTGAAAGGTTTTCTACTTTGAGAAGACTTGTTCGAGTGTTGGCTTGGTGCAGGTGTTTTTACTTACCTTCTGGTCCAACTACGCAGCCATGGTTGACGGCTAAAGAACTACAGGATGCATTGCAAGTTTGCATCAAACGAACTCAGATTCGTTACTTGACGGACGACCTTAAGAATAAGAAAGGAAAATATTCCTCTCTTAACCTCTTTAAGGACAATGACGAAGTGTGGCGTGTTGGTGGTAGGCTGCATCAGGCTGATCTGTCTGAGAGCCGAAAGCATCCTATTTTGATACCACGCCAGTCTCATTTGGCGAAGCTGATCATCGGTAATGCTCATGAAAAAACTCTTCATGGAGGTCCGCTCCTGATGATCAACTATATTCAAGCTAAGTACTGGATCGTGAATCTGAGAAACTTGGTGAAATCTTACATTCACAAGTGTGTGACATGTGTACGTTACTCTTCTAAGACCATGCACCCACTAATGGGTCAGTTGCCTTCAGCTAGAGTAACGCCAAATAGACCATTTTACCAAAGTGGCGTAGATTATGCGGGTCCAATACTTGTTAGGACGACGAAGGGTCGTGGCCATCGATCTACGAAGGGATACATATGCCTGTACGTTTGTATGGTTACAAGGGCCATACGCCTTGAAGTCGTCAGCGATCTCACCTCAGCGACTTTTCTGGCAGCCTTTAAACGATTTGTCTCCAGGCGTGGTCACTGTGCCGATCTCTGGAGCGACAATGGGACCACTTTTGTTGGTGCTGATCGTGAACTGAAGACTTTACTAACAGCAGAAAGGTCTACTGTCGCCGTTGAGATCGCTAACTGGCTCTCAAATAATGGAACGAATTGGCATAGGATACCTCCCTACAGTCCCAATTTCGGTGGTTTATGGGAAGCGGGGGTCCGTTCCACAAAAAATCACCTTAAAAAGGTCATCGGTAATTCGACTTTGACCTTTGAAGAGATTACAACGGTATTGGCTCAAATTGAGGCATGCCTCAATTCGAGACCAATATCACGTATGTGCGATGGATCTGATGATCCTAGCCCGCTAACACCAGGACACTTTCTGGTCGGGGAACCGTTTAGTCCCAGATGAAAGTTTCTTGGACTCGAGTGTTTCCTCATTACGGCGCTGGCAGTTAACTCAGCAAAAGGTCCAACAGTTCTGGAAACGTTGGTCCAGTGAGTACTTGACCCAGTTCCTGCAGCGAACCAAATGGCGAGAGAGCACTCGGGAACTCGAAATTGGGGACGTGGTATTAGTTAAGGAGGAAAATCTTCCACCAGCTAGATGGCTCCTTGGTATCATAACGGAGAAGCATAGTGGTGCAGATAACGTCACCCGCGTTGTCAGTTTGCGTAGTAAAGGTACCATTATGAAACGACCTGTTTCTAAACTCTGTTTATTACCTGTAGCCGACTAAAGTTTGTTAATAGATTAATTATGTTTTTTTTTTTTTTATTGTAGTTTCTTATGATTTTCTATTTTTGTCAAAATTTGTTCTCAGAGGATACTACAGCTGTTGTGTTTATGTTTGTTTGAGCTTAAATTAGAAAGTTTTTTGTCTCCATGTATTATGGACCTGTGATCCATGGGTGGCGGAATGTTTAATTGTTCATTTAAATATCATCTTATTTAAAGTTGTATTGGTTTATCGCCATTTAGTTCGCTCCAATCTAACTAGATGGCGTTGACTGTCCTTAAAACGCGCAAGCGTTTCATTCATTAGATTTAGTGATTTAATTGGATGTTGTTATTTTGTGTGATCGAATACAAGGTGTTTTCTGAATTGATTGTTTTATTGCAACCAGTTTTTGGGTTTCGTACACTTAAATTCGAATTTAAATTTTTTATGTGCAATTTCGATGTACTAATATTTTCTTATATGATTTTATCCTCAACTATATTTCATTATTTTTGTTTATTTACAATTTTTAATTTTGTGCTCTACAAGTATATACCTCAATATATATTGTTAGCATCAATTATTTATCTATTTCTATTAATTACTTTTTCTGCAACAGTTTTACAATATTTTAAAAACTTGTCCCGAACTTTGTTGTCTGCGATTACATCTCTTACATTTGAAGAACTGAGAGCCATTTCTAGTAAGGACTCTATGTCATGCCTCTCGCGGCCGAACACCGGGCAGTCAAATAGGATGTGCGGAACTGTCTCTGGTGTACCTGGTTCACAAATGCACGATGGGTCTTCCTTGCACTTGAACCTGTTCAAGTATTCGGAGAACCCACCGTGCCCCGTCATCACTTGTGTTATGACCTTATCCGTCACAATTCCCTTTACCACTCTATGAGCTTCCACAGCATCTGGGAAGAACATTTTAGTTATTGCTGCGGTTTGCTCTGACTTGTATCTCCGATTCCACTCGTCAAGCGTCTCCATACGGATTTGCCGCTTGACGAATGAAATCGGAACCAAGTCATAGGCCGGTTTTGTTTTTAGCTTGAGGGCAGCTTCCTTGGCAAGCTCATCTGCCCGTTCGTTCCCATCAATGCCCACGTGGGCCTTAATCCAGAAGAGAGAGAGAGATTTGTTTTGCAACATTATCTCTCTAATGTTATCTCGGGCTTCCACGGCTAGGGGATGGAGGGACGCTACGTTTTGAATTGCCTCCAGAGCCGATCGAGAGTCACTGTAGAGGCAAAATGAGTCTTCGTTTCGCTGCAGGATTATCCCTGTTGCCTTTTCTATAGCCAAGAGTTCAGCTTGATACACGGAGCAGTAAGATGGCAGTTTAAGCTTGAGGGTCTTTATCTCAGCCTCGTTTTTCCATAAGGACAGTGCTGCTCCAACCTTCCCCTCAATCTTACTGCCATCAGTGTAAATCCTAACTGCTCCATGATTTTGCTGTTCGACTTCTTGCTGATTATTTAGGCATTTGAAGTTCGGGCCTATCGCCTCTGCAGGATGTGGCTTTTTGCCATACCGCACCATCTTCTCCACTACCCAATCTCCTAGTGCTGGCCGGGGCACCCCCCTCTTTGCCACAAACAGGGCGGCTGCCTCCTGTATTCTGAGGTCGAGGGGGAGTATTCCGGCCAGCACCAGAGATGAGTTTAGAGACACTGTTCGGTAGGCTTTGCAGAGCTTTTGCGCAAAGCCTCGCTGGACAGCATTTAGGAGCTTTTGGATCCCCAGCTTTTTTGTGGAATGCCCCCAGACTCCAGCTGCATACATTATAATCGGCTCTACAACAGCAACGTAGATCCGTCGAACCACGTCTGGGTGTAATCCCCAACTCACTTTCGCCGCTGTGGAGAGCCTTCTGTATATTTTTACAGCTTTTTTGCAAACGTTTGAGACGTGGCTATTCCATGTAAGTTTTTGATCGATTGTGACTCCTAAAATCTTTATTTCTGTTGACATGCCAATGTCAACCCCGCCCATCCTCAGGAGTGGTGTGTCATACTTTAATTTCCTTGTAATGACCATTGCGTTGGTCTTATGAGGTGCAAACTTTAGTTTGTTTTTGACACCCCACTCCTGAACATAGGCAAGGGTGGCATTGGCTTGCCTTTGGACATCTAGAGCCGTGTCACCATCGAATATAAGCACAACGTCATCGGCAAAAGCTTGGGCATAATCCCCTCTTTTTTCTAAATTCTTAAGCAGGGGGTCGAGAAGCAGGTTCCAAAGAGTTGGGCCACCTATAGACCCCTGGACACATCCTTTACTGGTGCTTTTGGAGTACTCCTCTCCTGCATACCTCACGCAGACCTCCCTATCCTGGAGATAGCTATCTAATACCTTCCTGATGTTTATAGGACACTTTTCCTCAGCCAATCTAACCTTTATAGCAGGCCACCAGGCGCTATCGAAGGCCCCCTCTATGTCCAATGAGACCATGATCAGCAGTTTTTTCTGAGTTAATTTAGTTTGTACATGTTGCATTAGGTCATAGAGGGAGTCTTCGGTGCTTTTCTGGGGCGTAAAGCCATATTGGCGAGTACTCATCCGAGGTAGAAGATGCCACTTGAGTCTGCCAACCAGCATTTTTTCAAAGATCTTTCCCATCACTGGAAGAAGCCCTATGGGTCTATACGATTTGGGGTCTGTGTAATCACTTTTTCCCGGCTTTCTCAGTACGACCACTGTGGCCTTCTTCCAGATGATGGGAAAATAGCCAAGTTCCAGGCATTTATTAGTCAGGGCGAGGTAAAGTCGTGGATCCCGCGCAATAACTCGTCCGCAGATGTCGGCGGTAAGACCATCTGCCCCAGGGGCTTTTTTCGGGTTAAAGCTTTCCACCGTCACCCTCAGCTCTTCCAGCGTAAACGGCGGATCATGTTCTTCATCATGGGCGCCATTTACTTGGGAAGCTGATTTTCGGGTTTGTCGGTGGTGAGCATCATCCTCGCTTTCAGAGTCCTCCGGATAGAATGTCCCCGCCAAAAGTGCGACAGACTCTCTCGGGTCCAACGACTTCCCCTCCCTAACCAGAGGGAGGTCTTCTTTTCGTTTGGAAGTTCTACCTATGACTCGGTATATTCCTTCCCAAAGTCCTTCTTTGTCCTGCTTCCCACAAAAGTCTTTCCAACTTTCTATCTGTGCTCTCTTAGCTTCTATTTCATATATTTCTTTCTGTTTCAGGTACTCGGCGACGACTTTATTTCTTCGGACCGGCGCTGCACAGCGGACCCTACGTTTCTTCGTGGCGACTTCTCTCTTCAATTGGGCGAGCTTTTCGGACCACCATGGTAAGTTAAATTTATTTTTGTAATTTAATTTAGGTATATTTCTATTGCACGAGTCTATAATAATATTTATGTATTTTCCTATTTCATCCTCTAATTTACTTTTGTCTTCTATTTTGTTAAATTCTGTGATATTTATATTATTCTCTTTCAGTAACTGAACCATTTCATCATGAAACTGTCCCCAGTTAGCTTTTTTACTGTTGTATAATCTGGTAGTCCTTTTAATATGTATACCTTTAGATTTAGTGAGCCTAATTGTAAAAACTATTGTATTGTGGTCCGAACTCGTCACAGTTTCATCGATTCTCCAGTCTTCGACCAGATCCAGTAGTTCCGCCGTGCAGGCCGTTACGTCTACGAAGCTTTGGAACGTTTTTCCACCCCTAACGGTGAAGAATGTAGGGGTGGTGTCGTCGTTAAGCACCTCCATTCCAATGTCATGTATGGCACCCGCCATTTCTTCGCCTCTATGGTCGACAGTCGCGCTACCCCACCAACTACTCTTTGCATTTCCGTCGCCCCCCATGACGATGTTTCGCCGAAAGTGCTGCTTGATTGCCTGAAGCTGCTCCAGATATGGCTCTATTGGTTTCGGATCGGGCTCAAAATAGAAGGAAACTGCAAAAATCTCCCAAGCGCTGGTCCGGATGCGCACCACTACGATGTTGTTTGTGGTGAGTTTAGGGTACTGCGTGACATCAAGTTCATCGTCAAAGACTGCTATTGCAGCTTTTACAGCACCCTCTCCCTGATCAGCGCTCTGGAAGATTCTGACACCTCTGTAGTCCTTCATTTTTCGAGCCCCACCCACGTACGGTTCTTGGAGCAGCGCGAAAGAAAACCTGCGTTCTTCGGCTTCCGCAAACAATTCGTTGGTCGCGAGTTCCATCCTTTGTAAGTTAGCCTGCGCCACCACATATGGTATATTTCTTATTGGGGTCCTAATGGCGGTTTTTACAGTGGCTGGGGCAAAAAGGACTCCAGGAACCACCTTAGCAATAGGCTACTTTAGCTCTGGCTAGCGCTTCCCACTTCCTTCTCACTGCGCATTCTTGACTGAACGCATTGTGTTCAATGTCGTTCAGTTTTGCCTGCAGACAGTTACAGCAGGTCGGGGTCTCGCCGGCCATCTGACTTGCACAATCGGTTTTCATATGGGGCCCTCCACAGTGGCTGCACTTTTCCAGCGTGTCCTTGCAGAATCGCCTCCCGTGCCCGTATCCCAGACAGAGAGAACATTGCACGAGAGGCGATTGATCGGCTACTCTCACACGCTGGAGATCTATGTGCACGGATCCAGCGTCGACCATCCGTTTCCACATCATCGGAGGGACCCTCATAACAATGTGATTTGCTAAGGGGTTCCTAGCGTGCTTCTTATAGGCTATGTCCGCCTTTATATCCTCCTCTTCTAGACCTATAAAAAGATCTTTATTTTGCGTTCTCAGGGCGTTTAATACTTCC
Source organism: Agriopis aurantiaria (assembly GCA_914767915.1). Lineage (NCBI taxonomy): Eukaryota > Metazoa > Arthropoda > Insecta > Lepidoptera > Geometridae > Agriopis > Agriopis aurantiaria. The sequence continues at coordinate 8,418,236 of OU612007.1, forward strand.
ACATCACTATTATATTTGAGTACATCCCTGAGGATGACGAGGGGGTCTCTATTTTTTATTTCCTCTACGTTGAGGTCTTGTCCAGATTTTCTAATTTTATCCTTCACTTTTTGTCTTTCTTGATCAGTCCTGCATCCTATAATTACTTTCCTATCTTTTGTCTTTCTAATCCTTTCAACTGTTACTTCTCCTTCCTTTGCGTTAACTGCTTTTCTAATTTTATTAATTATTTCTTCCCCAGTTTCCGTTTCGTCACTTGCTGTGACGATCACCGAGTGCAGTGCGGTGTGTGCTGGAATCTGCACCCGTGTAGTCGCAGCCGCCACGCTTGCATAGGTTTTTCTCTCCAAGCATTCTCTCAGGGTCTCCATTTTTTCCGTGTTTTCTTTTATCAAGTCAGCCTGTTTTTCTAAAATTTTCTCCAAAGCCTCTTTTGCTCCTATCAATACTTCTTCCTCTTTCTCTGTTTCGGGCTGACTTATTCTTTTTAAATTTTTTATTGAACAGGCCTCTTTAACCAGCTGGTAGAGTCGCTCTATCACCTCCACAACTCCGCTTTTTATAACTCTACTTATATTGCCGGAGTTGTTGAGGTGGAGCTTCCCCTTTACCAGGCAGGCCCTTGCCTCAGCCAGAAGGTTAGGACTATTTAAACCATCTAGACTGGTTGGGCTACCTTTGGCCTCCGTTGCAGGTTTTCGCACCGTCTTCGGTTTCGGCTTTGGGGGCCCAACCTTTGCGAGTTTCGTTGAGGGGGGCGTTAGGCTGGTTCGAGATCCTTGATTGCCGGATTTCACCACCAACGAAAAAGTCTTGTTTGAGAGAGTAGGGCTTTGGGGTATCCCAGACTCCCACTCTCCCACACTCCTTCTGACGTTTGTGGCGGATGCTGAAAAGGTCCCTGCTGTTGGAGAGACAGTCCCATCTGTAGCTTTTACGGAGTCCAGCTCCTCATCTTGAGCAGCTTTTGGCGGAGTCCTCAACATGTTTACTAATAAATTACTTTATCTAAGTAGATTTAGTGTAATTTAAGTCAAAGTTTATGTTCAGCAAAACCAGTGTAAAGAGCCGGTTTTGGTCAAATTTACTAGGTATTCTATTTAAATTTTTGGGTAATAATAAATATACCAAAATATAAACAAAGCTTAGCCTGATAAATTAAATACAGTATAGTATGAAATGTAGGTTATCGAAAAAACTAGGTTAAGGATGGAAAAAGAGCTGCTATATCCAAACGGATAGCGTTAGACAAGTCAAATTAGCAGATCCTTGAAGGGCTAAGTCCCCCTTGTCGATAGCAGCAAAAAAGAAAAACTCCCTTTTTTAACGGTCACCGACACAGGGTGGGAAAGGCCGGTTAGGTTAGGTTAGGTTAGGTTAGGTTAGGTTAGGTTAGGTTAGGTTAGGTTAGGTTAGGTTAGGTTAGGTTAGGTTAGGTTAGGTTAGGTTAGGTTAGGTTAGGTTAGGTTAGGTTAGGTTAGGTTAGGTTTTTTTTTTTTTTTTTTTTTTTTTTTTTTTTTTTTTTAATAGTTTGTCCTCCGACGTAGGCATCAGAGACCTTGTACATCTTTATATTTTTCTGACCTTTCTTAATTTTTTATGTTGGTCAAATATTTCATCATATTATTTTTATTAACAGGGGGTATTATTTTATTGCTTATTATTTATTTGTTTACTTTCATTTGAAATTTTTAATGCTGGAATAGCTTACAATTTAATGTATGCCATCCAGCATTCGTTATTTATCCGTTTTATTCCTTTTAATAACTTGATTTGCTAAGTTTACACAATAGTCAATAAATTTTGCTGAATTATCTTTCTCACTTATCAATTTACTTACAGTTTCTGCATTAATTTTTGAATTTAAATTTTGTTCTGCTTCAAACCTCTCCTTACAAAATACAGGGCAATCAAAAAGTATGTGAGGAACCGTTTCCATCACATCTGGTTCACAGATGCACGATGAGTTCTCCTTGCACTTGAAACGGTTCAAGTACTCAGAGAACCCACCGTGCCCGGTTAAGACTTGGGTCATCACTCCAGTAGGTAGCAGTTGTTTAACGATTTTAAAAGCCTTTTTTGCATCCGGGAAGAAAATTTTTGTTGTCCCGGCAGTTTCACCTGCTTTATATCTCCGGTTCCATTCGTCAATCGTTTCCATTCGAATTTGTCGTTTGACGAATGATACCGGAGTAACATCGTAGTCGGGTGTCTTCTTTAGCTTTTGAGCAGCTTCTTTTGCCAGTTGGTCAGCCCGCTCATTTCCCTGCAGACCTGCGTGTGCTTTGACCCAGAACAAAGAAACATCTTTGTCCTGGTGCTTAATAGCGAGCAAATTTTTGCGCGTTTCTACTGCCAGGGGATGAGTGGAGCTGTTATTTATGACGGCTTGAAGCGAGGAGCGTGAGTCGCTATAGACTCCAAAGCTCTTTTCTCCACTCTCGAGGATCTGCTTTGTGGCGAAGCATATGGCCAGCAATTCTGCCTGGTAGACACTGCAGTGAGACGACAGTTTCAATTTTTTGTACTTTGTTTCGGCTACATTGTCCCAAAAGGACAATGCTGCCCCAACTTTTCCATCAATTTTACTGCCGTCTGTATATATTCTGACTGCTTTATTATGAGCGTCCACCAAGTCCTGGTCTTCCAGGCACATGAATTGCAAGTCCATATGTTCCGCGGGGTGAAGTGTGCTGACAAACGGGACCATCTTCTCCACTTTTCGGTCTCCTAGTTCTGGCCGGGGCACCCCCTTCTTGACCTCATACAGGGCAGCTGCCTCTTGTATCCTGAGGTCAAGGGGTAGTATCCCAGCCAGAACCAGCGCAGCGTTCAAAGATACGGTCCGATACGCCCTGCACAGCTTCTGAGCAAATCCTCTTTGTACGGCTCCCAGCTGCTTCTGAACTCCCAACTTTTTAGCTGCCGGTGCCCAAGCACTAGCCCCATACAAAATTATTGGCTCAACCACCGCCACGTAAATAGTGCGTATTATTTCGGGGTGGAGACCCCAGGTGACCCTGGCGGCGCGTGACAGCTGTTTGTAGACGTTTATAGCTTTCCTACAAACGTTGGCTATGTGGCTATTAAACGTTAGCTTCTCGTCAATGGTCACCCCCAGGATCTTTATTTCTTTCGACATGCCGATGCCGATTCCACCCATGCTCAACAGTGGGATGTCATACTTCAGCTTACGCGTTAACACCATTGCACTAGTTTTGTGTGGTGCAAACTTCAGCTTATTTTTAACACCCCACTGCAGAGCATAGTCGAGAGCGGCATTCGCACGTCGCTGGACCTCCGATGCCGTGTCCCCGTCAAAAACCAAAACGACGTCATCGGCAAACGCCTGACAATAATCTCCGCGCCCTGTCAATTCCTGGAGCAAGGGGTCGAGAAGGAGGTTCCAAAGAATTGGTCCTCCTATCGACCCCTGCACGCACCCTTTGGAAGTACTCTTCGCGTGTTCTTCGCCAGCATACCGGACTTTGACCTTTCTGCATTGCAGGTAGCTGTCCATCATTCTCCGTAGGTTTACTGGGCATTTTTCCTCAGCCAGTCGAACTCGTATTGATGGCCACCAAGCGCTGTCGAAAGCTCCCTCTATGTCTAGTGATATCATGGTAATTATTTTCTTTTGTTCCAGCTTATCGCGTATGTACTTTGTCAAGACATAGAGAGAGTCCTCGGTGCTGCGCTGGGGCATGAACCCGTACTGGCGAGTACTTAGCTTCGGGAGTATATGCCACTTCAGCCTACCTATAAGCAGTTTTTCCAGGATTTTTCCTAGCACTGGCAACAATCCGATGGGTCTATAGGATTTTGGGACCATATAGTTCTCTTTGCCTGGTTTTCTGAGCACTATAACCGTGGCCTCTTTCCACATATTTGGAAAGTGACCCAGTTCCAGGCATTTGTTCGCCAGTGATAGGAAAACTCCCGGATTTTGGTTTATAGCATGCTGGCAAATATCAGCCGTGAGACCATCGGAACCCGGAGCCTTTTTTGGATTAAAGCTGTCAACAGCGGCCTTCAATTCAACGGAGGTGAACGGTGGGTCGTGGGTTTCATCTTGTACCACAATATTCACTTTGTCGGCCGCTGTTCTAATCCGTCGATGGTCTGTGTTGTCGCTGTCCATTCGGTCCTCCGGGTAAAAAGTCTCTGCCAACAGTATTGCCGATTCTTTTGGGTCCAATGTCGTGCCGTTCTGAATTAAAGGAGGATCCTCTTGCCTCTTCGTGGTACCCTTGACTACCCTATATATCCCTTCCCATAGTCCCTCCCTATCCTGCTTTTCACAGAATTCCTTCCAACTCTTCACTTGTTCCATCTTTACTTCTTTCTCATAAGTTTCTTTTGCTTGCAGGTACTCAGCGACTACTTTGTTTCTTCGTATTGGAGCTGCCCAACGGATCCTGCGTTTCCTGACGACGACATCCTTTTTCAACTTGGCGAGCCGCTCGGACCACCACGGTATGGTAAGTAGATCTTTTTGTTTAATTTTTGGAATGGTGATATTGCATGTTTGTATAGTAGTTTTAATGTAGTTTTTAATCATGTTTTCTAATTGTATTTTGTTTTCTATGTTTTGAATTTCTTGCATGTTTATTTTATTTTCTTCTAGAAACTGGTCTATTTTCTCATGAAAATAGACCCAGTTTGCTTTTCTACTATTGTAAATTCTAGTTGTTCGCTGTATTTTTATTCCTTTCGACCTTTTTAGATGTAAGTTAAATGTTATACCGTTGTGGTCCGAACCAGTCATGTCTTCCCGAACTTTCCAATCGTCTATCAGGTGTAGCAGTTCCGTCGCGCAAGCTGTTAAGTCAACGAAGCTGGTGAGTATTTTATCTCCTCTTATTGTATCAAAAGTTGGGGTGTCCCCTTCGTTGAGTACCTGCAAGCCCATTTCCTCTAATGTCCCAGCCATTTCGTCCCCACGGTCATCCACTTTCGCACTGCCCCACCAAGTACTCTTGGCGTTTGCATCGCCACCGACAATCAAGCAACAGCCGAGTTTTAACTCGATCTGTTTGAGCTGCTCCAAGTATGGCTGTATGGGTGTGGGGTGGGGTTCAAAGTAGAATGAGACGACTGCAATCTCCCAAGCGATTGTTCGTATCTTGACCACTACGATATTATTCGTGGTCAAGTCGGGGCACAGAGTGACGTCCAAATCAGGGTCAAAGACTGCGATTGCAGCCTTAATATGGCCGCCACTCTGCGTCATGCTTTGGTATATTCGCACTCCCCGGTAGTCTCTCATTCTACCTACACCCCCCACATACGGCTCCTGTAGCAGCGCAAATGCGATTTTCTCTTTGCTCGCTTGGATCATGAGCTCATATGTCGCAATCTCCGCTCGCTGCAAATTTGCCTGGGCAACCAAGTACGGTTTGGCAGAGTTTGAGGCAAAAAAGACTCCAGGAACCACCTTAGCAGTAAGCCACTTTGGCTCTGGCCAGCGCTTCCCACTTTCTTCTCACTGCGCATTCCCGGCTGAACGCATTGTGTTCAATGTCGTTCAGCTTTGCCTGAAGGCAGTTGCAGCAGGTCGGGCTTTCGCCAGCCAGCTGACTTGGACAGTCAGTTCTCATATGGGGTCCTCCACAGTGGCTGCACTTCTCCAGCGTGTCCTTGCAGAATCGCCTCCCGTGCCCGTATCCCAAACAGAGGGAACATTGCACGAGTGGCGATTGATCGGCTACTCTCACACGCTGGAGATCTATGTGCACGGATTCAGCATCTACCATCCGTTTCCACATCTTTGGAGAGACCCTCATAACGATGTGATTTGCTAAGGGGTTCCTGGCGTGCTTCTTATAGGCTATGTCCGCCTTTCTATCATCCTCTTCTAGGCCTTCAAATAAGTTTCTGTTCTGTGTTCTCAGGGCGTTTAGTACTTCCACATCACTATTGTATTTTAGAACGTCCCTGAGGATGACTAGAGGATCTCTGTTCTTTATCTCCTCTACGTTGAGGTCTTGTCCAGCTTTCCTAATTTTGTCCTTTACTTTCTGCCTTTCCTCATCAGTCCTACATCCTATTATCACTTTCCTATCTTTTGTTTTCCTAATCCTTTCAACCATAACTTCTCCTTCCTTTGCGTTAACTGCTTTTCTTATTTTATTCATAATTTCTTCCCCTGTTTCTGTTTCATCACTCGCTGTGACAACCACCGAGTGCAGAGCGGTGAGTGCCGGGATCTGCACTCGGGTGGTCGCCGCCGCCACGCTTGCATATGTCTTCCTTTCCAAACATTCTCTCAGGGTCTCCATTTTTTCATTATTTTCTTTTATTAGGTCCGCCTGTTTTAACAAAATTTTCTCCAATGCCTCTTTTGCTCCTATCGATACTTCTTCCTCTTTTTCTACTTCGGGCTGAATTTTTCCACTTCCATTCTTTATTGAGCAGGCCTCCTTGACCAGCTGGTAGAGGCGCTCTATCACCTCAACAACTCCGCTTTTTATAACTCTACTTATATTGCCGGAGTTGTTGAGGTGGAGCTTCCCCTTCACCAGGCAGGCCCTTGCCTCAGCAACAAGGTTTGTACCGCTTAACACCTCTAGACTAGGTGGGCTGCTCTTGGCCTCCGTTGACTGTTTCTGCACCATCTTCGTTTTCGGCCTTGGAGGCCCTACCTTTAAGGGTTTTGCTGGGGGGGGCGTCAGGCTGGTTCGAGGACCTTGGTTCCCGGATTTCACCACCAATGAAAAAGTTCTATTTGAGAGACTGGGGCTTTGCTGGGTGTCAGGTTTCTCAGACTCCCACTCCCCCACGCTCCTTCTGACGTTGATGGTGGAACCCGAGGAGGTCCCTGTTAGAGAAGCGGTCCCCACTATGGCTTTTGGGGAGTCCTGCTCCGTGTCTTGAGCAGTCTTTGGCGGAGTCCTTAACATATTTACACCTAGAATACCTTTACCTAACAAGATTAAGTATATTGTATATAAGAAATTGCGTCAAATTTTTTCGAAAAACCAGTGTAAGGAGCTGGTTTCGGTCAAATATATTGTCAGGTTTATTTAAATTATATTATATGTATGGGTTAGGTTAGGTTAGGTTAGGTTAGGTTAGGTTAGGTTAGGTTAGGTTAGGTTAGGTTAGGTTAGGTTAGGTTAGGTTAGGTTAGGTTAGGTTAGGTTAGGTTAGGTTAGGTTAGGTTAGGTTAGGTTAGGTTAGGTTAGGTTAGGTTAGGTTAGGTTAGGTTAGGTTAGGTTAGGTTAGGTTAGGTTAGGTTAGGTTAGGTTAGGTTAGGTTAGGTTAGGTTAGGTTAGGTTAGGTTAGGTTAGGTTAGGTTAGGTTAGGTTAGGTTAGGTTAGGTTAGGTTAGGTTAGGTTAGGTTAGGTTAGGTTAGGTTAGGTTAGGTTAGGTTAGGTTAGGTTAGGTTAGGTTAGGTTAGGTTAGGTTAGGTTAGGTTAGGTTAGGTTTTTTTTTTTTTTTTTTTTTTTTTCCTGTCCGGACGCAGTGTGGTCCGGCCCGCGAGCTAAGTCCCCTGATTTGGTTCAGGGCCATTATTTACGTAGTTTTCTTTTATCTTTATTTATTATATAATTCACGTACTTTCTTCAGTACGTAATAGTTTAATTACATTTTCTTATATCTATGTTTATTTCTAGTTTACACATTTTTTATACATCTATTATTTATATAATGCTGTTTATATATATTTATCATAATATATGTAACATCATTACTTATCTATCCGTTGTTTTATTTTTAGCTATAACCTTACTTCCTATCTGTATACAATAGTCAATAAAATTATCTCTATTTACCTTATCTACTATTAATTTACATACAGTTTCTCGTTTTATTTGTGCTCCTATTTTTTGCTCTACCTCGTATCTTTCTCGACCGTAAATTGGACACTCCAGTAGGATGTGTTCGGCTGTTTCATCTTTGCTGGGTTCACACGGGCAAGATGGGCTATCTTTACACTTAAAACGGTGTAAGTAAGCAGAAAACCCACCGTGCCCAGTCATAATTTGCGTTAAAATTCCTGTGGGTTCGATTTTTCGAACAGTCCGGTAAGCCTGTACCACATCCGGGAAGAAGAGCTTTGTAGTTCCTGCAGTTTCTCCAGACTTGTACCTCTGGTTCCATTTGTCAAGCGAATCCATACGGATCTGTCGCTTGACAAATGAAACCGGGCATTTGTCATAGTCTGGTTTATTTTTTAATTTTTGTGCTGCGTCCTTTGCAAGCTGGTCAGCGCGCTCATTGCCTTCCAATCCAGCGTGGGCCTTAATCCAAAACAAGGATACAAGTTTTCTCTGATGTTTTGAAGCGTACAAGTTTTTTCGTGTTTCCACCGCCAGAGGATGCATCGCCCGCTGGTTTGTAACTGTCTCCAGTGAGGATCTTGAGTCACTATATATGCCGAAAGTGTCCTTAGGGCTTTTCAGTATCTCCCGTGTAGCTTCGCATATGGCCAGAAGTTCGGCCTGGTAGACGGTACAGTAAGACGGCAGTTTCAACTTCCGATTTTTAGTCTCAGCCACACTGTTCCACAGAGACAGTGCGGCTCCAACTTTACCGTCGATTTTGCTGCCGTCCGTGTATATTCTGACATCTTGGTTGTTATGCATGTCTACTTGTTCCTGGTCCACCAGGCTTATGATCTCCAGGCTCATATGCTTCGCTGGATGGGGTGAGTTGGCGTACAGTTCCATACACTCCACCTCCCTGTCTCCTAGCGCTGGCTGGGGAACTCCCCTCTTGGCCCCGTACAGTGCGGCTGCTTCCTGTATTCTGAGGTCGAGGGGAAGTATCCCAGCCAGCACCAGTGCCGAGTTCAGTGAGGTGGTGCGGTACGCTTTACATAGTTTTTGGGCGAAGCCTCGCTGTACCACATTCAACTGTTTTTGCACACACAGTTTTTTAGTTGCCGGCGCCCAGACACTTGCGGCATACATAATCACTGGCTCCACAACGGCGGTATAGATGACGCGGATTACCCCCGGATGAAGACCCCAGCTTATTCGTGCTGTTCTGGCTAGTTGTTTGTAAAAGCCTAGGGCTTTCCTACAGACGTTACCTACATGGCTGTTAAATGTAAGTTTTCGGTCTATGGTCAGCCCCAGGATTTTAATTTCCTCTGTCATGCCAATGCCGACCCCGCCCATGCTCAGGCGTGGGGTATCATATTTCAACTTTTGTGTCAATAACATCGCGTTCGTTTTGTGCGGAGCAAACTTTAATTTATTTTTGATACCCCACTCCCGAACATAGTCGAGAGCGGCATTTGCACGACTTTGGACATCCAATGCTGTGTCTCCATCGAACAGCAAAACCACATCATCCGCAAACGCCTGGCAGTAGTAGCCTCTTTGTTCTAGTCCTTTGAGCAAAGGATCCAGCAACAAGTTCCAGAGAATTGGACCCCCAATAGATCCCTGGACGCAGCCTTTATTTGTTGCTCTGGATATTTCCTCACCGGCGTACCTCAGCTTCACCGTTCTGTCATGCAGATAACTATCTATCAGCCTTCTCAGATTTGTTGGACATTTTTCCTCTGCCAAACGGACTCTTATGGCAGGCCACCATGCACTGTCGAAGGCTCCCTCTATGTCTAGTGATATCATTGTAATGATTTTCTTTTGTTTCAGCTTTTCGCGTATGAGTTTAACTAAGTCATAGAGGGAGTCTTCTGTGCTCTTTTGGGGCATGAATCCGTATTGGTGAGTACTTAATTTTGGAAGTATATGCCATTTCACTCTGTTGATCAGCATCTTCTCAAGAATTTTACCCATCACTGGCAACAAGCCAATAGGCCTATATGATTTAGGCTCTGTATACCTTTCTTTCGCTGGTTTTCTCAGAGCCACCACTGTCGCCTCCTTCCAGATGACTGGGAAGTGGCTCAATTCAAGGCATTTGTTTGCCAGTGATAGGTAGATTCCCGAGTTGTGATTGATGGCACGCTCGCAGATGTCAGCGGTTAATCCGTCGGAGCCCGGGGCTTTTTTAGGGTTAAAGCTGGCTACTGCAGATTTTAATTCTTCTGGAGTAAACGGTGGGTCATGGTTTTCATCATGACCCACTTTGTTTACTTTCTCAGCTTCAGCCCTGATCCGTTTGTGCTCCTCGTTGTCGTCATCTGCGTTATCGTTAGGATAAAATGTCTCAACCAGTAGTTTAGCTGACTTCTTTTGGTCCAATGTCTTTCCGTCCTTAATGAGGGGTAGGTCTTCCTTCCTCCTTTCTGTCCTCCTTATCACCCGATAAATCCCTTCCCATAACCCTTCCTTATTTTGTTTCCCGCAAAATTCTTTCCAACTGTCTATTTGTCGTTGTTTTGCTTCTAATTCATATGTTTCTTTTGCCCGCAGGTACTCTTGGATGACTTTATCCCTACGGACTGGCGCTGCCCATCGGATCCTTCGTCTTTTGGTGAGTACTTCACGTTTTAGTTTGGCGAGCTCTTCTGTCCACCATGGAATGTTAAGTACGCTATTATTTTTCTTAACCGGTATATTGCTGTTACATGCCTGAATAATTATGTTTATATAGTTTTCTATTGTATGCTCTAAGTGAATTTTATTATTAATTTTGATTATATCTATTTCATTTATTTGATTTTCTACCAGCAACTGGGCCATTTTCTCATGAAAATGTACCCAGTCTGCTTTTTTACTATTATATTTTCTTGTTGTACGGCTTATATTTGTACCTTTAGCTTTGGTTAGTCTAATTTTAAATAATAGCGCGTTATGGTCTGAGCTCGTCATACCCTCTTCAACTCTCCAGTCTTCAATTAAGTCGAGTAGATCCGATGTGCACGCCGTGACGTCAACGAAGCTGGAGTAGGTCTTATTTCCCCTAACTGTGTCGAAGGTCGGGGTGTTGCCTTCGTTGAGTACCTGCAAGCTCATATCTTCAAGCGCCCCAGCCATTTCCTCGCCTCGATCGTCCACTCGAGCGCTTCCCCACCATGTGCTTTTTGCGTTGGTGTCACCGCCTATTATTATTTTTTTGCCAAATTTTTGCTCTATTTGCTTTAACTGCTCCAGGTATGGCTGTATGGGTGTTGGATCAGGTTCGAAGTAGAAGGAGACCACAGCAATCTCCCATGCGGTTGTCTTCAGTTTGACCACTACGATGTTGTTCGTGGTGTATTCCGGGTATTGGATAACATCCATGTTACTGTCGAAAACCGCGATGGCAGCTTTCGTAGTTCCGCTGCTCTGCTCAGTACACTGGAAAATCCTTACTCCGCTGTAGTCTCTCATTCTGCCCACTCCTCCAACATACGGCTCCTGGAGCAGTGCAAACGCTATCTTCTTTTCAGTGGCTTCTAACAATAACTCGTTGGTTGCCAACTGTTTGCGCTGCAAGTTGGCTTGGACCGCAATATACGGGGTCGTTCTTGTCAGTGCCGAGTTTACCACTGGGACCACCTTAGCAATAAGCAACTGACGCCCGCGCCAACGCTTCCCATTTCCGTCTTATTGCACACTCATTGCTGAAGGCATTATGTTCTGTTCTATCGAGCTTGGCGTGGACACAGTTGCAACAGGATGGCGCGAGACCCGCCAGCCAGTCTGGGCATGCCGCCTTCATGTGGGGACCCCCGCAGTGGCTGCACTTTTCCACCGTGTTCGTGCAGAAGCGCCGCCCATGCCCGTATCCCAAGCACATGGAGCACTGCACGAGCGGCGATTGATCTTCCACTCGAACACGCTGGAGGTCGATGTGCATGGATCCGGCGTCCGTCATCCGCTGCCATATCTGCGGGGAGACCCTCAGTACAATGTGTGTGGTGTGCGGGTTTCGCGCCCTCCTTTTATATGCTATTTGCACTCTGTCCTCTTCTTTATCTACGCTAAATATGGACCCGTTTTGGTTCCTCAGGGCACGCAGCACCTCCTCGTCGCTGTTAAGCTGCAGCACGTCCTTGAGTATAACCAATGGGTCCTTGTTTTTTATATCCTCGACATTTAGCTCATCCGTCTTTTTGAGTTTTTCTTTAACATTCTGTCTTTCCTGTTCTGTCCTGCACCCTATTATGATTTTCCTATCTTTCGCTTTCCTAACTTTTTCTACATGGACTCCACCTTCCTTCGCGTTTACCGCCTTTCTGATCCTGCTGAGAACTTCTTCACCTGTTTCTGTGTCGTCCTTGGCGCTGACGACCACCGAGTGCAACGCAGAATACTCCACGGGTTGCCTTCGAGGGGCCGCCGCCGCCGCCACAGAAGCATATGTTTTTCTTTCGAGAGTTTCTCTCAACTGCTCCATCTTATCATTGTTCTCTTTGAGAAGTTCCATGTGTCGTTCTATCTTATTTTCCAGCTCTTTATTTCGATCTTTGTCAAATTTTTCTTTCAGGTTTTCATCACCAGTCTCTTCCCCTCTCTTTTCTTCATGCTGTTTGGTTGGTCCTTGTTTTTTGATGTTGCTCGCTTCTTTTGTTATCTGATAAAGCCGTTCCACCGCTTCAATGACTCCAGCTTTAATTTCAGACTTGATGTTTCTGGAGTTGTTCAGATGTTGTTTGGCTTTTAACAGCCACGACCTCGCTTCTGCTACTCTATCGGTCATTTTTGAGCTTACTGGTTTTGGTGGGCTCACCGTCATTTCAGCCGATAATCTCCGCACTGCAGGGTTTGGCTTAAGTGGTGCGGTCTTTAAGGCTGGGCTGAGTTGAGTGGGCGTCAGGCTAGATTGGCTCTGGTCCGGTTTCCTGGTCTCCCATTTACCAATGCTCTGTTTGACGCCACTACCACTACTTGTAGAGCCCCCGGGTACGGCCTCTGGCTCAGCCAGAGTTACCGTAACATTTAGATCGTCGTTCGCGGTGATGGGCTTAGCTGGGGTTCGGTACATCTTGTTTTCAGAAGAGATGTTGTGGGACTTCTCGCGGTCTACTTAGTTTATATTGTAAAATTGTATAAGTTGTAAACACGTAGCTACTTGTAATAATTATATTATTAGATTGTAAATTATTAAAAAAATATTAAAAAAATAATTATGTTAAATGTCAGTTTTTATTTTTATTTTAAAAAGGTATGTCTGTACCGTCTAACTAATGTCTTTTTCTGTTTCAGGTCCCGTTCCCGGATGGAGCTGCCACGCGGAAATCAAGAATTCTTACTACTTATTTATTAATATTGTTATTATGTTTTCTGTTTCAGGTCCCGTTGTTGGATGGATGGCGTTGCTAACCAGAGTTCTCAACTGAGCGTCGCCTATGGAACCCTACTAGTAAGTATTCTGGGTCAAGAAAGTCAGAATGCAATTAGACAATAAGCCTAGGTCAATAGATTTTGTAAAGGCCTATATTTGTCTCGGTCAGAAAGATACGAAATAGTCAGTCTTATTAATATAACACAAACACAACAATATAACACACAGGAAAATATTAGTACGAAATAGAATTCGATATCTATCCGAAGGAGTGTGTCGGTCAATATCTCTCACAGCAGTGATGGTATATATACACTTATTTTACAAAATTCCTTAGAATAATCCTAAGTAACAATGGTATAGATTTTTGCACAAATATTTGTGCTGTCTGGTCACAGTCTAGCTGTTGCAGTCATGTGCTTATTAACTTATGTACTAATTTATTTTACTCTATGTTTCAGGCGGCGGGTGCAGCGTGCAGCGGACAGCGGACGGGCCGCAGGTCGTCGCGGCGGGCACAGGGAGGTAAGTATGTAGGAGCCTGCCTACAGCAGATTTTATTTATTGCAGGTATTCCCGGCGCGCAGCAGAGTTACAGCGGCAGCACTACACTACAGCAGCACTCCCGGTGTCCGACCACGAAACAAACTAACCGCACTGCACCTCAACCCCGGTATGTATGTATGTATTAACGATATATGTATATGCAATAATATTTATACTAATTTAATGTTTGAGATTGGTCTGAGTTAATTTAAAAGAATAATTTTATGTAAATATAAATTAAATAATCTGAAATATTGAATTTTCTTAAAATTTAATGGGAATTTGGATAGTCAAGGTATATGTGGGACACTATGTACGAAGTACATAGATGTCAATTCCGTTTTCAGAATCGAGCTATCTCTTGCCGTTCCCGAGATATGGCGACTCAAAGCGCGCGGCGGGTGTTGCGCTCACCACCACGCCGAGTTCCCGCTCGCGGTGTAGGGCACCGCGCAGGCGACGCGCGCGGCGCGGGCGGGGTATACGGGACGGAGGGAGGTGCGCGCGCAAGCTCCGCCTCTCGCGGTCGGGGGCGGGGCTCCGCCTCTCGATTTCAAAATGGCGGCCGGCGGAACGGACAGGGAATAACTCCACTATCTCTCGGCTGATAACAGAGGAATGCAGGCGCTCGCTAGACTTCCGGGCGACGTAAATTATTTTAATGAACCGATTCAATTAAAGAAAAATTTTGCGTTCGATAAAGGAGGTACGTATGTACTTTTGTATGCTCTAAGAGTGGTAAATAATTTTCGAGCTGGGGGAGGGGGGGGTCAAAATATATGCCAATATAATATATATAATAATAAGCTCAACAAACAAACAAATAACAATAAAGAAAATTTAAAGAAAATTTAAAATAAAATGTGGGTATGAAAATAAGTGGGTATCAAAAGCGACTTGATCGGGGACTTTACTAAGAGGAGGTGGTCGTAACTTGTAGAACGTCCCGAGGCCCACAGATCACAAAAAACCGCGACCTCGTAGGATGACTTTCCACAGAGTTATCTTACTTTTTAACAGTTTTTGTTGATGATGATGATTTACGGTCAAGTGTGAGTCGAAAATTGTAAATATTTATTTATTTTTGCTTGTATAGTTATTTTGTAACGAGGGGGGCAATGAAATTTAAATCGAATATGAACGTTATATTGAGTATTGGGGGGGGGGGGCAACAACAATGGGAGGGGGGGCAAAAGGGGGCAAATTAAATTTCCTTAACAGGTGTGTGTACCACGTGCTAAGCGTTGCCTAGTAAAGAAAGAAAATAAATTAAGAGGGGGGGCAAAAATAAGGGGGGGGGGGGCGTTCAGGGGAAATTTAACTTTCTATGACAGCCGAGTGAGAGCGGATTCCAGAAACAAAATTTTTTGAAATTTATGAAATTTTTATTTAAAAAAGGGGGGGCGGACGTGACCAGGCGTGATTGGGGGGAGGGAAAGGGGATACCAATAAGCTATATAATACCTTGATCTTAATATGCAAAAACAGTCAGTGATACTACTGTAGTTTTGCTTTTACAGAGTGTTTTGTATGACACTAGGGCCGGCTACTCGGCTCAAGAAAGGTGTTGGGTAGGGGGGGGGCGAATATATAGCTATAGGTTACAAATTATTAATATCTAGTAATCTACTTTATGACTAAATTAATTAAAATACTTAAACAATAATTTTTGTCGGCGCCAATCAAAACCGACCTGCACTTGACGAAATTCCTGACTATTCTATTTTTAGACAGCAACTTGACCTACTTTTGATGTCAACTAAACAGATGTTCACTAAAAACTATGTATCTTATTAACTAATGATGCAAAAAATCCAAAATTTTCAGGAAATGTTGTCCTTGAAATAGTCTATTTTATAGGGTCAAAAAATTTAGGGGTCGTTGATCGTTTTTGAGTTTAACACTGGGTCAAAGTTTATCAAATTTTTTCCCACCTTGTATCTCCGCCGGGAGTTGTCCAAATTCCCCGTTCAAGGTGTCCAGAGATTCGTCTCGGCGCCCTGCACCTTGATCTTCTGTGCAATTTCGTCCCAGACGTCTGGAACCAGATCTCGCAGTCAGGTGTTTCCAGGATTTTCCCGATATCTTGGCGAGTTCGACCGGGAAAAATCCGGGACTCAGCCAAGTTTTAGGTTACTCCAAGAGACTTCAACTGGCAGTTAAAAAAGTGCAGGTCGTCACTGAAAATCTCTCTGCGTTTCAACTTGAAAAGTGTTTGTCGGTCCTGGTTTCGGTTATTTGCCAGTTTTTCTTCTATAACTTCGTCAAAAATGGTCCAAAATCCAAAATTTTTGCACTGACACTTCGCACACGTATTTCCGCAACCGGTTTTTTGTTTCACTGCACAATTAGCGTTCGATAGCTATTTTTAATGCTATTTTTTTAGTGCGCGGAGCGGATAAAAATTCCAATATTAATTTAGAATATTGCTTGGGCACGTAGCGAACTTGTCGGAGGCCAGCGCGCGACTGGTTAGGTTAGGTTAGGTTAGGTTAGGTTAGGTTGGGGTGCGGTGCCGGCTACCTCCTCGAAGCTCATCTAGTACTATCCTTTGCGAATTCATAATACGGGGGGATAGTACTAGATTGGGCGGGTGCACCCTGGGTACGGTCAATAACTTCTCCTGAGTTTGGAGATCTTGTTGGCCGTAGCTAAAGTCCGGACTGGGGGGGAATTTCTGCGCACGCCCCTAAGCTTTTATTAGGAGCGCGCGCAGAAACTGGGGAAGGGCTCGGCAGGAGGCTGAGCAGTCTGGGGCGAGTCCGCTCGGACGTTGGTGTGTGGCCCTCCGCGTGTCCCTCTGATCAGCAGAGGGCACAGTGGATGGGTGATGAGTGGAGTCTCGTCTGATGGACGTGGTGGAAGGACGCCCCCGGTTGGTACTAACCCTACCTCCGGGTGGAGTGTCGGAGTTCGTAACCCCATTTGCTGCGACAGTCATGTCTTGGCGCGTGCGATGGGACCGAGGGCCTTGGCTTAACCGCCCGGGCCACGAGGAAGAAAACCTCTATAAAAAATCACCTTGAAGGTTAAGCGGCGGCGCAGCGCGAGAATCTGCATGGCCACCAGGTTGGTTGGTCGATACTGCGTTCCCCGCAGAGGCCCAGTCGAAGCCTCGTGCGGGTTACACCCTAGACTTACCCGGGCACAGGGGGCACTGCCCGGGTGGACCGCTTATTTCCCCCACACTCGTGGGAACAGCTATGGAGAAACAATTAATTATTTCAAACGAAGAGGGAAAGGAGCTAGACTCCGACTACGATGAGTTGTATGACTCATGCAGTGTGAGTAGCTTCGGGTCTGTGTATTCACAGACACCGAGCCAAAAAAGAAAGCGTGGGAGACCACGTACAGAGAGAAACGACGATAGCAGCCGATCGCGCTCCGATAACGGGTCGGACGCTCCGGCTGCGAAGGTCGTCGCTGTGAGAGGGAAGCGAGGCAGAGGCAGACCGCCCACAACGGGCCAATATGTCGGCCTCGCCCAAGCTAAAGCGGCTCTAGTGGCCGCAGAGAGAGAGGAGATGGAGCTCCGAGCCGAGCAAGAGGTTGCTGAAATGGCCCAGGTGCACCGTCTCACAAGAGCGGCCTCAGGCCGAAGTTCGGAGTTGTCTGAGCCGACGGAGCAGGGGGATGAGCCCCTGGCCGTCGAGCTAAATAAGAGGGTCCTGGACTCCGTGGCCATCATCGAATCGGTGGCCACGAAGTCCAAGAACATCAAGGGCACGTTTGTGCGTGCCCTTAAGGACGCGGCAGCCTCGATTAGAGAGGCAGCAGAGGACCTTCGCAAGAGGTCCTCTTCGGACGAAACGAAGAGGCTGCAGGCCGCCAACGTGCGCCTGCAGGACGAAGTTAAGGAGCTCCGGAAGGAAATGGTAGAGCTCCGCAAAGATTTGACGCAGGCGCTCGCTGCCCCCGCGTCGCGGCCCCCCGGGCGGCTATCGCCCGGCAGGGCCGAGGCGCCGGGGCCCCAAGGCGACGACCTGACGCAGAGTATACTGCGACAGGTCGGTGGCATGATGAGTGCGCGGTTCGAGGCCCTGGAGGAGCGCCTCCTGCCCGAAAAGCGCACTCGCCCCTCGCTTGCAGCAGACCGCAGGAACCCCGTGGCCCCTGCGGCTTCCGTGGTAGTCTTGGACCGAAGGAACGAGTTCAGGAAAGTACCGATCCCGGAGCCGCAGCCTGGTCAGTCGGGGACGCCTGTGGTCATGGAGATGACCCATCCCCTTCCCCCTGAAACCCGCAAGGGTAAGAAGGGTAAGAAGGGGAAACCCACTGGACGAGACGCGCCCCAAATGGCCAAAGTCCAGCCTGGCGTGAGCTGGGTGGAGGTGGCCAAGAGGGGCCGCAAGGCAAAGAAGGCCGGCGCAGCGGCGACACCGGCACCCTCGCAGGGGCCTCAGCCCCAAGTGAGAGCCGCGCAGCCGCGCACCGCTGCAAAGGAGAAGGCAACCTCTGAGAGGCAACCTAAACTCCGCGCCCCGAAATCGTCTGCCATTGTGCTGACGATTCAGCCTGGGGGTGTGGAGAAGGGCCTCTCCTATGGAAAAGCGCTGCTGAAGGCAAAGCAGACGATAGATTTGCCCTCGCTCGGGATCGAGAGCATCGGGTTTCGCCAGGCAGTAACTGGGGCCCGAATGCTCGAGATCAAGGGCGAATCAAGCGGAGACAAGGCGGACTCCCTGGCTGCAAAGCTCAGGATGATGTTCCCTGAAACGGAGTTGAAGGTCACCAGGCCAGTGAAATGTGCGGATCTGCGCGTTTCCTGCCTGGATGACTCTGTCACCGGAGAGGAGTTGGCGGAGACGATTGCCCGCGCTGGGGAGTGCCACCCCAGTGCGGTCAAAGTTGGCGAAATCCGCCGTAACGCTGCAGGCCTGGGCACCGTTTTTGTGCGCTGCCCAGTGACTGCAGCTAAAAAGGTGCTGAAGGGTGGCCGCCTTCTCGTAGGATGGGTTGCGGCGACGGTCAAACTGCTGACACCGAGGCCCATGCGCTGCTTCCGGTGCCTCGAAGTGGGGCATGTTCGGGAGAAGTGCGATGCGGAGGTTGACAGGAGCGCCCTTTGTTTCCGTTGCGGCCAACCCGGTCATAAGGCGGGTGGTTGCTCGGCCGAGCCGCACTGCGCAGTATGCGCGACTGCAGGAAAGCCGGCCGAGCATCAAGTGGGAGCCAGCGGGTGCGTCCCGCCTCCCAAGAAGAAAGGGAAGACCGCAACGGGACCAAGAGCCCCAGCGAAGCAGAAGAAGAAGACGCCTCCTCCACCCCGCGTTGATACGGTGCGGGAGAGCACGGACGTGATGGACGTGGACAGCAGTTGCGTCCCGCCACCCAGAGCCGCGTCAGGAATGAGTGTCACGGCCGGGCCGGCGATCGATGCCCAATTGCCCGAGAGTCAGGGAGAGTCCAGCAAGAGTAGAGCGGACTCCCATGATGCAGAGATGCCAGACCCGGCAGAACTGGCCCCTAAAAAGGGACCCAGATTCCTCGGGCCTAAACGGGTAGCAATCCAGGAGATGCCGGATTACTACTTCGATTACGAGCAGAGGAAGTTCGTACACTCGGAGGCCGCAGAGGTGAAGGACCGGCAAGGTTCAGTTGTGCGCCTAAGCGGATTTGGGTACTTTATTACCCAAAAGGTGTTGGCAATGCGGGTGTTCGACGCCACATTGTGCCGCCACGAAGATATCGAGGTCAGTGGGATCCGTAAAGGGAAAGACGACGTACGCTACGTTTTAGTGAGCATCCCAAAGGATGCAACTAAAAAACTGTTGGCGGCAAAGATCTATCTATAAGGTTGGAACACATCCAACCTTATAGATAGAACTCAAATGGAGAGACGACCGGACGATGGAAGCGGTCACACAAGACCAACTCCAGACCCCAGTTAGAACTCTGGGTGCCGGGTGTGGGGAAACCCGGCGCCCCACATACTAATGAGTTCGGAGTATGCGCGATGTGTCACGTGTTCCGACACATCGCCATATGAGAGGGAGGGGCTTCAGGCTCCAGTAGAAGGGGTCCACCAGACCAGCGCCATCCGGGGCTGCGGAGAATGCGACAGCGCGTCCCGCGAACCCGATGCATGGCGATTGAGAGGGAACACCCCAGGTTTTTAGTGGGTAGGCCGCCCTTCTGGCGGAGATTCCCACATAACCACCGTGCCTCCCCGGCCGGTGGCATCCATCAAGGATTTTCCTGGGTTAAAAAAAAAAAAAAAAAAAAAAGGTTAGGTTAGGTTGGGGTGCGGTGCCGGCTACCTCCTCGAAGCTCATCTAGTACTATCCTTTGCGAATTCTTAATACGGGGGGATAGTACTAGATTGGGCGGGTGCACCCTGGGTACGGTCAACAACTTCTCCTGAGTTTGGAGATCTTGTTGGCCGTAGCTAAAGTCCGGACTGGGGGGGAATTTCTGCGCACGCCCCTAAGCTTTTATTAGGAGCGCGCGCAGAAACTGGGGAAGGGCTCGGTGTAGCCGAGCGGGCCAGGCAAGGGTGCCTGAGCCAGAGGGCCCTCCGCGTGTCCCTCTGATCAGCAGAGGGCACAGTGGACGGGCATGACTCGTCGTGGACGAGTGGAGAGGGATGTGCCCGGTATGTACTAGCACTACTGCCGGGCTTAACGTCGGAGATCGTAACCCCGTTTGCCGCGCCAGTCATGTCTTGGCGCGTGCGATGGGACCGAGGGTCTTGGCTTAACCGCCCGGGCCGCGAGGAAGAAAACCTCTATAAAAAATCACCCCGAAGGTTAAGCGGCGGCGCAGCGCGAGAATCTGCATGGCCACCGGGTTGGTTGGTCGTTACTGCGTTCCCCGCGGGAGCCCAGTCGAAGCTCTGCGCGGGTTAAACCCTAGACTTACCCGGGTACAGGGGGCACTGCCCGGGTGGACCGCATATTTCCCCCATACTCGTGGGAACAACATGTCAAAAAATGAATTTGTAATTAAACACCACACAGAGGGAAAGGGGCTAGTCCCCGACAATGAAGAGTCGGACGGCTCATCGTGCAGGAGCTACGAGTCGCTGAGCTCAGCGGCACCTAGCGACAGGAGGAAACGTGGGAGACCACGGACGAGGAGAAGCGGCGACGACAGCTGCTCGAGCTCTGGCAGTGGGTCAGATGCTCCGGCTGCAAAGGTCGTCGCCGTCAAGGAGAAGAGGGGCAGAGGCCGACCGCCCACCACGGGCCAATACGTCGGACTCGCCCAAGCCAAGGCGGCCCTCATAGCCGCACACAAGGAGGAGATGAAGCTCCGGGCCGAGCAAGAGGTTGCGGATATGGCCCGGACGCAACGTCTCAGGAGAACAGCTCCGAGCAGCTCCTTGGAGTGCTCGGCACCAATGGAGCAAGAGGACGAGCCTCTGGCCGCGGAACTGGCCAGGAAAGTCCTGGATTCCGTGGCCATCATAGAATCGGTGGCCGTAAAGTCCGGGAACCTTAAGGGCACATTTACCCGTGCCCTAAAGGAGGCGTCGGCCTACATAAAGGAGGCGGTGGAGGAGCTCCGTAGGAGGTCCTCATCGGACGAAACAAGGAGGCTGCAGGCCGCCAACAAGCGCCTGCAGGAGGAGGTCAGCGAACTTCGTAAGGAGATGGCTGAGCTCCGAAAGGAGATGCGTGGGGGAACGCCTAGTGCTCTCTCCGCGCCGCAGCCCCCCGGGCAATCCTCGCCTAGCAGGGCTGCGTCGCCGAGACTCACAGGCGAGCTGCTGACGCAGCAGATATTGAGACAAGTTGGTGGGATGATGAACGCGCGGCTCGAGGCCCTGGAGGGCCGTCTCCCGCCTGAACCGCGAGTTCGTCCCCCACTTGCAGCCGACAGAAGGAACCCCGTGGCCCCTGCGGCTTCCGTGGTAGTCGTGGACCGAAGGAACGAGTTCCGGAAGGTCCCGATCCCGGAGCCGCAGCCTGGCCAGTCGGGGACGCCCGAGTCAATGGACGTGACGCCTCCCCTTCCCCCTGAAACCCGCAAGGGTACTAAGGGTAAGAAGGGGAAATTTGGAAAGGACACCGTGGCCAAGGGCAAACAGCCCGCGGCCCCCAACACCGGACGTGACGCGCCCCAAATGGCCAAAGTCCAGCCCGGCGTGAGCTGGGTGGAGGTGGCCAAGAGGGGCCGGAAGAAGAAGAAAGGTGGCGCCGCGGCAGCACCGGCTCCCTCGCAGGGCTCTCAGCCCCAAGCGACAGCCGCACAGCCGCGCCGCGCCAACAAGGAGATGGAACAGAAGAAAGGGCAACCTAGACTTCGCGCCCCAAAATCGTCAGCCATCGTGCTGACGATGCTGCCTGAAGGTGCGAAGAAGGGCCTTACATACGAGAAGGCCTTGCTGATGGCAAGGTCTAAAATAAACTTGGCCCCGCTCGGTATCGAGCGTCTCGGGTTCCGTCAGGCAATGACTGGGGCCCGGATGCTCGAGGTATACGGTGAGGCCTCCGAGGACAAGGCGGACTCCTTCGCTGAAAAGCTGAAGGAGGTATTCCTCGGAATGGACATACGCGTCACCAGGCCGGTCAAGTGTGCAGACATGCGCATTTCCGGCCTGGATGACTCAGTGACTGGACGGGAGGTGGCGGAGGCTGTTGCCCGCGTCGGGGCGTGTCGCCCTGACGCGGTCAAAGCCGGCGAAATCCGCCGCAACGCTGCAGGCCTGGGCACAGCCTTTGTACGGTGCCCAGTGGCTGCAGCCAAAAAGGTGATGGCGGGCGGCCGTCTTTTGGTGGGCTGGGTTTCGGTGCAGGTCAAACTGTTGATACCGAAACCCCTGCGATGCTTCCGGTGTCTCGAGGTGGGGCACGTCCGGGAGCACTGCAAGGCCGAGATTGATCGGAGCAATCTATGCTTCCGATGTGGCCAACCCGGTCACAAGGCGGGCGATTGCTCGGCTGAGCCGCGCTGCGCAGTATGCGCAACAGCAGGGAAGCCGGCCGAGCATCGCGTGGGAGGCAGCGGATGCGCTCCACCTCCCAAAAAGAAGACGGCCACATCGGGGCGTGGTACCCCGCGTGCGAAAGCACCCCGTCCACTCAGCGCTGTTCCAGCGCCGGGTAGGATGGATGTGGCCTAGGACGTGACGGACGACTGGGCATCGGTGACGGCCACCGCCACGTGGCCCTCACCAGTCCCCAGGGAAACTCTGGGCGCCGGGTTCAGGGGAACCTGGCGCCCACCTTTAGGAGTTTCGTGTATGCGCGAAGTGTCACGTGTTCCGACACATCGCCATATGAGAGGGAGGAGGTGAAAGCTCCTGGTGGAGGGGTCCACTGGACCAGCGCCCGTCGGGGCAGCGGGGAGTACGATAGTATGTACCGCACCCCGACGTATGGCGATCCGAGGGAACACCCCAGGTTTTTAGTGGGTAGGCCGCCCTTCTGGCGGAGAATCCCACATAACCACCGCGCCCCCCTGGGCCGGTGGTATCTATTAAAGATTTTCCTGGGTCAAAAAAAAAAAAAAAAAAAAAAAAGGTTAGGTTAGGTTAGGTTGGGGTGCGGTGCCGGCTACCTCCTCGAAGCTCATCTAGTACTATCCTTTGCGAATTCTTAATACGGGGGGATAGTACTAGATTGGGCGGGTGCACCCTGGGTACGGTCAATAACTTCTCCTGAGTTTGGAGATCTTGTTGGCCGTAGCTAAAGTCCGGACTGGGGGGGAATTTCTGCGCACGCCCCTAAGCTTTTATTAGGAGCGCGCGCAGAAACTGGGGAAGGGCTCGGCAGGAGGCTGAGCAGAGGTCGAGAGGACCTGTGGAGGAGGCTCGCCCGGCGCCCTGGAGAGTCCGGGAAGCGGTGGTGCGAGCCTAAGGCGGCCTTGAGTGGCTGCGGGGCTCGGTCGGCGTCCCAGTCTTATACTGGGTAGCGGCGATGCGAGTCGGGGGACCTTCTGCGCACGCCCCTAAGCTTTTATTAGGAGCGGGTGCAGAAGCTGGGGAAGGGCTCGGCAGGAGGCTGAGCAGTCCGGGCGAGTCCGCTCGGACGTTGGTGTGTGGCCCTCCGCGTGTCCCTCTGAACAGCAGAGGGCACAGTGGATGGGTGATGAGCGGAGTCTCGCCTGACGGACGAGG
This sequence comes from Agriopis aurantiaria, assembly GCA_914767915.1. NCBI lineage: Eukaryota > Metazoa > Arthropoda > Insecta > Lepidoptera > Geometridae > Agriopis > Agriopis aurantiaria. Next base: position 8,441,976 of record OU612007.1, read on the forward strand.
TGGAGGGACGCCCCCCCGGGTGGAGCGTCCTTTTATTTTATTTTATCTTATTTATTTGTTATTTATTTATTATTATATCTGTGTATATTATTATGTACTATATGTATATATCCTAATCCTAAGTTTTTAGTGCCCGGCGATGGGATGCATGGCTGCAGGGAATAAAATAAAAAAAAATGCAGTCGCGAGGGCACCAACTCAGGCCGTCAAGCCCTTAAACTGTCAAAACACCATGGCGAGTTGTAATACAAAATTATTACCCCAGGCGGGTACCGTCGGTACTGCCGACGGAGAATCCCGCTCTCCTTCTGGAGGTTGCCCTTCGTATTCTGGGGGGGGCACCAACCGCCTCGAGGGCTCCGGCCCTCACAACGACGACCTACGCAATAAGGACAACGAATGCACAATGGAAGGAATTTTGACGGATGACGCGCGATGCGCGGGTTCACTGGAGAAGAAGTCCAGCGAGGACGGCCTAATTAGTAGGTCTATGTCGCTGGAGAGTATTGGACTTGGTCTTGCGGGGAGTGACCCAGACGTGAGTGAACCAGAAGAGAGTTTACGGCCAACGAAGTCTCAGGCTCTAAAGGACTCTCTGAAGAGTCAGGTCTTGAAGCGGCCCCTAATGGGCAAGGATGGCCCTTACGAGGAGACAGAAGCTCCGGCTCCAAAGATGCCTACAGCGCGAAGAAGCAGAGGCCGACCGCCTACCACAGGCCAGTACGTTGGCCTCGCTCAGGCCAAGGTGGCTCTCGTAGCTGCGCAGAGGCAGGAGATGGAGCTGCAGGCGGAGAAGGAGACCCGGGAAATTACCCAGACACTACGCTCCAACAAATCGGCGGAACAACTGCCCGAGTTGACATCGGAGGGATCGGAGGAGCTCGCCTCCGATATCAGTAAAAAGGTGCTGGCTTCCGTGGCCGTCATAAACAATGTGGCCACCAAATCTGGGAACCTGAAAGGCACTTTCCAACGTGCCCTGAAAGACGCTGCCCTAACGGTCCAAGGCGCGCTGGCAGACCTGCAGAAGAGGTCCTCGACAGAGGAGACCCAAAAACTACAGGCTGCCAACTCGCGCCTTCGAGAGGAAGTCGCGGAGCTCCGGAAGGAGATGGCGGAGCTCCGTGCAGAGATGAATAAGGCGCGAAACTCCATTCCTCCGCAGGCCTCGGGATCCAAGATCCGAAACGAGCCCCGTCCAGCGGAGGAGATGGAACAAGCGATTCTGCGGCAGGTGGGCGGAATGCTCAGTGCTCGCTTCGAGGCATTGGAGGAACGCCTCCTGCCTGAAAAACGCATCCGCCCCCCTCTGGCCGCGGACCGACGAAATGATGCGGATCCAAGGGCTGGTATCGTCCAGCAGCCGGATCCTCCCACTGCGTCGACCTCGGCGCAAGTCCCGAAGCCCAAACCCAATAAGGGCAAGGGAAAGGGAAAGTCCTCGGCTCCTGAAGCCGGACCCCCGGAAGCGGCTGTACCTCCTGCCCCCCTGTCACGGCCTCTCACTGAGGCCTGGGCGGAGGTTGCCAATAGGAAGGGGAGGCCAAGGGATCAGCAACCGCGACCTGCAAAGGCAGCACAGGCGGAGAGACCCCAGAAAAGGAATCTGGCTCCACAGGCGAAGCAAAAGCCCAAGAAGAAAGTGAGGATCCGCCCCCAGCGCACGGCAGCGGTAGTGATCACATTGCTGCCGGGGGCGGAAAAGAAGGGCCTGGATTACACCAGGGTGTTGGGCGAGGCCAGGTCCAAGATGGACCTCAGCGGCTTCCCACCCTTAAAAATGAGAGTTGCGGCCACTGGGGGCCGTATAATAGAAGTTTCTGGCACGGAGCGGTCTGAAAAGGCTGACTCCCTGGCCTCAAAACTGCGCGAAGTGTTCCAGGGTGCCGAGGGAGAGATCCGGGTGTCCCGGCCGGTCACCACCGCAGATCTGAGGGTGACCGGCTTGGACGATTCGGTTGGCGCCCAGGAGCTGACTGAGTGCCTCGCTAAAGCCGGAGGCTGTGCTGTACTGGACCTTAAGGTCGGAAAACTAAGAAAAGGTGCAGCGGGCATGGGAACTGCCTTCGTGCGATGCCCCGCAATGGCCGCAAAAAAGATTGTGGCGGCCGGCAACCGGGTGTTAGTAGGCTGGGTAGCGGCGCGGGTTGAAGTCCTAGAGGCCCGCCCCCGCCGCTGCTTCCGGTGCCTGGCACTGGGCCATGTTATGGCCCAGTGCAAGTCTGAAGTAGACCGCAGCGGAGAATGCTACCGCTGCGGCCAAACAGGCCATAAGGCCAACGACTGCTCCACTGCCCCCCACTGCACCTTATGTGCAGCTGCGGGGAAGCCAGCGGAACACCTCTCCGGGGGCAAGGCATGCGCCAAGCCCCCGTCCAAGATAGAGAGTCTTAAGAAAAGAAAAGCTGCGACCAAAGCCAAGTCGCAGCCGACTCGCCCCATAGTGGAGCAGGTGGCTACCATGGACGTCAATTAGGATGTCGGCCCTGAACTTTCTTCAGGCGAACACCAACCACTCTGCCAGAGCACAGGACCTTCTTCTTCAGAACCTGGCAGAGGGGTTGATCAAGGTGGCCGTGGTTGCCGAGCCATACCGGATCCCGCCCAGAATGGACTGGGTTGGAGATCTGGATGGCCTGGTGGCGATCACCACCCAGTCGCCCTCTCAGTCCCCTCCTCTCGAGGATGTGGTGAGGGGTAGGGGACACGTTGCGGCTCGGATCGGAGGTACAGTAGTTGTGGGGGTGTATTTCTCCCCCAACAGGGTCCTCGCCGAATTCGAGAGCTTTCTCGGTGACGTGGGGACCCTGGTGGGGCAGAACCGTCCCCGATCGATCGTCGTCCTCGGAGACCTCAACGCCAAATCCACGGCGTGGGGGTCTCCGAGGACTGACGCCAGGGGCGTGGCCGTCAACGAATGGCTGGTGGAGACGGGAATGTGCGTGGTTAACCGCGGGTCGGAGGACACGTGCGTGCGGCGGTCGGGTGGGTCAATCATCGACGTTACCCTTGCCACCCCCGAGCTTGCAGCACGTATCCGGGACTGGGAGGTCCTGGTGGACGAGGAGACGCTCTCTGACCATCGGTATATCCGGTTCAGCGTCTCCTCGTCGTTGGTGGGACAGAGCCCGCGGCCGCCGCCAGCAGTTGGACGGCGTTGGGCGCTAACCCGTCTGGACACGAACTTGTTGCGGGAAGCTGCAATTGTCCAGACGTGGAATGCCCCCCCTTCCGAAGACGTAGACTTGGACGCCGCAGCCGATGGACTGTGTGAGGCCGTGGCGCACGTGTGCGACGCCGCCATGCCGCGTGCGAGGCCTCCGCAAGCCAAGCGCCAAGTATATTGGTGGAACGAGGGGATCGCCGAGCTCCGCCGCCAGTGTTTGGCGGGGCGCCGTCGCTACCAGCGGCACCGCCGGAGGAGGATACGGGACGAGGAGGAGCTGGACCGCCTGTACGCCGCCTACAGAGAGGCGTGCAAGGCCCTCCGCGTAGCGATTAGCCAGGCCAAGGAACAGGCCTGGTCAGAGATGCTCGCATCGTTGGAGAGAGACCCGTGGGGACGGCCCTACAAGTGGGCCCGCCAGAAACTGCGACCCTGGGCCCCTCCAGTGACCAGCACCCTAGAGCCGGCGGTCCTCCGGCGGGTGGTTGAGGGACTGTTCCCCGGTAGTCCGGGAACCGAATTCATCCCTCCCACCATGCCGGCGCCTGCCGCGGAGGTGGAGGAGGAGATTCCCGAGGTCACGCAGGGTGAGTTGGGAGCAGCCGTCCTCAGGATGAGGGCCAAAAACACGGCGCCGGGGCCCGATGGGATTCCCGGTCGTGCGTGGGCCCTCGTCCAAGAGGAGTTGGGAGAGCAGTTGAGGGCGCTACTCGACCGCTGCCTGCGGGAAGGCAGATTCCCCAGGCGGTGGAAGACGGGCCGACTCGTCCTGATAAGGAAAGAGGGGCGCCCGGCGGACCAGCCGGCGGGGTATCGCCCAATTGTGCTGCTTGACGAGGCGGGCAAGCTCCTGGAGCGAGTGGTGAATGCCCGCCTCGTCAACCACCTCGAGAATGTCGGCCCGGATCTGGCCGACACACAATTTGGGTTTCGGAGAGGTCGCTCGACGATCGACGCAATAGCGCACGTCCGCGACCTCTCCGACGAGGCGTGCTCCAGCGGCGGGGTGATGTTGGCGGTGTCCCTTGACATCGCTAACGCGTTCAACACCCTGCCCTGGAACGTAATATTGGAGGCGCTGGGGCATCACAACGTGCCCCAGTACCTCCGACGCCTAGTGGGGGACTACCTCTCGAATCGAGAGGTAGTCTACCCCACAAAGGATGGAGAAGGCAGGAACCCCATGACCCGTGGCGTTCCACAGGGGTCCGCAGTGGGCCCCACCCTGTGGAACGTCGGGTATGATTGGGTCCTGAGGGGCGCTAACCTCCGTGGCGTCGGCATCGTTTGCTACGCCGACGACACGCTGGTTACCGCCCGGGGGCGGACGTTTAGAGAGGCGTCCATCCTGGCCACCGCCGCTGTTGCTGCGGTGGTGGCCAGGATCCGGCGGTTGGGCCTGGAGGTGGCGCTCCACAAATCCGAGGCCATCTGCTTCCATGGGCCTCGGCGAGCGCCACCTGCGGGCTCTACGATAGTGGTGGGCGGAGTGTCCATTGCTGTCGGCACGACGCTGAAATATCTTGGCGTCGTGCTCGACAGCAGATGGAGTTTCGGGGCCCACTTTGACGGCTTGACCCCGAGAGTCGTGGGGACGGCGGCTGCTTTGAGCCGCCTCCTTCCGAACCTCGGAGGAGGAGGGGGAAGTTGTCGCCGCCTGTATATGGCAGTGGTGAGGTCGATGGCCCTCTACGGGGCCCCAATATGGGCCAATTCCCTGGGCCCGAGGGAGGTCGCCCGGCTCCATAGGGGCCAGAGGGTGATGGCAGTGAGGGTGTGTCGGGGGTACCGCACACTCTCCCACGAGGTGGCCAGTGTCCTGGCTGGTTCCCTACCGTGGGACTTGGGGGCCAAGGTCCTCTCCGAGGTGTACTGGCGCAGAGTGAGCGCACGAGCGAGCGACCTGCGGCCTGCCCCGCGGGAGATCGAGCAGTGGCGGAGGAGGGCAAGGGACGACGCCCTCGAATCATGGAGCCGGCGGATCGCCTTGGTCCGGAGGAGGGGAGCCGGAGCTGTCCGGCTTCTGGAGGCGATCCGACCTGTACTGGCGGAGTGGGTACACCGCGACCACGGGAGTCTCTCCTTCCGGCTGACGCAGGTCCTCTCGGGGCACGGCTGCTTCGGGAGGTATCTGTGTCGCGTGGCCCGGAGGGAGGAGACTCCGGAATGTCATCAGTGCGGCTGCGCTGAGGAGACGGCGCAGCACGTACTGGAGTCGTGCCCGGGGACGACGGACCCGCGACTAATTTTAGCCGCGGCAATGGGTGGAGACCTCTCGTTGCCGAACATCCTATCACGGATGGTTGCCGACGAGAGGTCCTGGGAGGCGATGGCCACTTTCTGCGAGGAGGTGATGTCGCAGAGAGAGGCCGAGGAGCGGGAGAGAGAGGCAGATCCTCTCGCTCACCCGCTCCGGAGAGGGCGGAGACGGAGGCGCGCAAGTCAAGACCGCACGCCGTCTCCGCTCGGAGGGTCTGGGGTGGCGGATGTGGGGACATCCGCTGCCTCTTCCTAGTCACCTAGGTGACAGAATTTACCCTCTAGAGTGGTCGACGCGCCCAAATGTTCCAGGGCGCATCGTCATGAGGTGGGAAGGGGGTAACTTATCACCCCCTCCCGAGGCGGGTCCACCAGGGATGGACAATCGGCAGGATGGAGCCACGGTGCATACTCTGCATGGGCCCGTGGCTTCATCCCACTTGCCGCTGCTGTGGAACATCTTGGGGTTTTAGTTGGTATTAGCGCCACCGCTGCGGCCGTGGCGTTGGAGTCCAACATCCCCCGCTCGTAACCCCACACGAGCGGGCATGCGTAAAAGCATTTCCCCAAGTCAAAAAAAAAAAAAAAAAAAAAAAAAAAAAAAAAAAAGGTTAGGTTAGGTTGGGGTGCGGTGCCGGCTACCTCCTCGAAGCTCATCTAGTACTATCCTTTGCGAATTCTTAATACGGGGGGATAGTACTAGATTGGGCGGGTGCACCCTGGGTACGGTCAACAACTTCTCCTGAGTTTGGAGATCTTGTTGGCCGTAGCTAAAGTCCGGACTGGGGGGGAATTTCTGCGCACGCCCCTAAGCTTTTATTAGGAGCGCGCGCAGAAACTGGGGAAGGGCTCGGCGGGAGGCTGAGCAGTGTGGGGTGAGTCCGCTCGGACGTTGGTGTGTGGCCCTCCGCGTGTCCCTCTGATCAGCAGAGGGCACAGTGGATGGGTGATGAGCGGAGGCTCGTCTGATGGACGAGGAGGAGGGACGCCCCCGGTTGGTACTAACCCTACCTCCGGGTGGATTGTCGGAGATCGGAACCCCGTTTGCTGTGCCAGTCACGTCTTGGCGCGTGCGACGGGACCGAGGGCCTTGGCTTAACCGCCCGGGCCGCGAGGAAGAAAACCTCTATAAAAAATCACCCCGAAGATTAAGCGGCGGCGCAGCGCGAGAATCTGCATGGCCACCGGGTTGGTTGGTCGATACTGCGTTCCCCGCGGGAGCCCAGTCGAAGCTCTGCGCGGGTTAAGCCCGTAGACTTACCCGGGTACAGGGGGCACTGCCCGGGTGGACCGTTTATTTCCCCCATACTCGTGGGAACAGCAATGGAGAACAATAATTTAACTATTTCAATCAAAGAGGGAAAGGGGCCAGTCCCCGAACTGGATGAGTCTGACTCATCGTGTATGAGCAGGGCGTCGGCGGGATCGCTGACACCCAGCGACGGAAGGAAACGCGGGAGACCGCGCTCAAAGAGGCACGGCGATGGCAGCCGCTCGGGCTCCGATAGCGGGTCGGATGCTCCGGCTGCGAAGGTCGCCGTTGCGAAGGAAAAGCGGGGCAGAGGCCGACCGCCCACAACGGGCCAGTACGTCGGCCTCGCTCAAGCTAAAGCGGCTCTGGTGGCCGCCAAGCGAGAGGAGATGGAGCTCCGGGCCGAGCAAGAGGTTGCTGAAATGGCCCAGGAGCACCGTCTGTCGAGAGCGGCCTCTGGCCGAATCTCGGAAATGTCAGTGTCGACGGAGCAGGGGGATGAGCCCCTGGCCGTCGAGCTAAATAAGAGAGTCCTGGACTCCGTGGCCATCATCGAATCGGTGGCCACGAAGTCCAAGAACATCAAGGGCACGTTTGTGCGCGCCCTTAAGGATGCAACTGCCTCCATTAGAGAGGCAGTAGAGGACCTACACAGGAGGTCCTCATCGGAGGAAACGAAGAGGCTGCAGGCTGCCAACGTGCGCCTGCAAGAAGAGGTCACGGAGCTCCGGAAGGAGATGGTGGAGCTCCGTAAAGAGCTGATGCAGGCACTAGCTGCCCCCGCGCCGCGGCCCCCCGAGCGTTTATCGCCCGGCAGGACCGAAGCGTCGGGACCCCAAGGTGAGGACCTGACGCAGACTATACTGCGACAGGTCGGCGGAATGATGAGTGCGCGGTTCGAGGCCCTGGAGGAGCGCCTCCTGCCCGAAAAGCGCACTCGCCCCCCGCTCGCAGTAGACCGCAGGAACCCCGTGGCCCCTGCGGCTCCCGTGGTGGAGCCGCAGCCTGGCCAGTCGGGGATGCCTGCGGTCATGGATTTGACACATCCCCTTCCCCCTGAAACCCGCAAGGGTAAGAAGGGTAAGAAGGGGAAGAAACCCACCGGACGTGACGCGCCCCAAATGGCCAAAGTCCAGCCCGGCGTGAGCTGGGTGGAGGTGGCCAAGAGGGGTCGCAAGATGAAGAAGGACGGCGCAGTGGCGACACCGGCACCCTCGCAGGGGCCGCAACCCCAAGCGAGAGCCGCACAGCCGCGTCGCGCCGCAAAGGAGACGGCAGCCTCTGAGAGGCAACCTAAACTCCGCGCCCCAAAATCGTCTGCCATTGTGCTGACGATTCAGCCTGCGGGTGTGGAGAAGGGCCTCTCATATGAGAAGGCTTTACAGAAGGCGAAGCAGGTGATAAACCTGCCCTCGCTCGGGATCGAGAGCATCGGGTTTCGCCAGGCAGTAACTGGGGCCCGAATGCTCGAAATCCAGGGCGAGTCGAACGGGGATAAGGCGGACTCCCTCGCTGTTAAGCTGAGGGAGTTGTTTCCGGATACGGAAATCAGAGTCACCAGGCCGGTGAAAAGTGCGGATTTACGCATCTCCTGCCTGGATGACTCTGTTACAGGAGAGGAATTGGCGGAAGCTGTTGCCCGCGTTGGGGAATGTCGCCCCGACGCGGTCAAAGTTGGCGAGATCCGCCGGAACGCCGCAGGCCTGGGCACCGTTTTTGTGCGTTGCCCGGTGACTGCGGCCAAAAAGGTGTTGGCGAGTGGCCGCCTCTTAGTTGGATGGGTTGCGGCGTCGGTGAGATTGCTGACGCCGCGGCCACTGCGCTGTTTCCGGTGCCTCGAGGTGGGACACGTCAGAGAGCGGTGCAAGGCGGAGGTCGACAGGAGCTCCATGTGCTTCCGCTGTGGCCTTCCTGGACATAGGGCGTTCGATTGCTCGGCTGAGCCGCACTGCGCAGTGTGCGCAGCAGCAGGTAAGCCAGCCGAGCATCGCATGGGAGCCAGCGGGTGCGTCCCGCCTCCCAAGCAGAGGGGGAAGACCACGGCGGGACCGAAAGTCCCAGGCAAGTCGCCTCGTCTACCCTGCCCTGGAGCGGCGCAGGAGACGATGGAGGTGGAAATCACGACGGGTCCGAAAGTCCCAGCAAGAAAGTCACCTCCACCCCGTGCTGGCATGGAGTTGGAGAGTATGGAGGTGGCAGATGTGGACAGCGCATGCGTCCCGTGCCCTGTGACCGCGTCTGGTTCGAGGATACCGACCGAACCAGCGACTGATGCGCAGACTGTGCCAAAGAACCGGGACGAGCCGGGCAAGAGCAAAGCCGACTCCCACACCTCAGGGTCGAGGGAGGCATCGGTTGCTAACGTCCGGCGTAGGCGGGTGAAATGCAGACGCAGTTCGCAGTATGCATCTCTTATTCACCTGGTATTCCACAACTCAGGAACAGATGAGGAGATCAGGGCTGCAGTTCTTCGAGCTGCGAAGTGCGGCCCCGACGAGGTGGAGGTCGAGGTTTTCAGAGTGGCGGATGACGACATGGGCCACGCCTTCGTGTGGTGCGAGGAGGCTGTGGGCGACATCTTGTTGTCCACCAAGCTCTACCTTTGAGGAGGACGGAACACTGGCGATGGCCACTATTGGCCCTCTCCAGTCTCCAGTGGAAACTCTGGGTGCCGGGTTCGGGGGAACCCGGCACCCACATTAATGAGTTCCGAGTATGCGCGATGTGTCGAGTGTTCCGACACATCGCCATAAGAGAGAGGGAGGAGCCCTACGCTCCTGAAGAAGGGGTCCACTGGACCAGCGCTCTTCAGGGCTGCGGAGAAATGCGACAGCCAGTACCGCGCCCCTGATGTTGGCGATCCGAGGGAACACCCCAGGTTTTTAGTGGGTAGGCCGCCCTTCTGGCGGGAGTCCCACATCACCACCCTGCTCCCCCCCGGGAGCCGGTGGTATCCATCAAGGATTTTCCTGGGTCAAAAAAAAAAAAAAAAAAAAAAAAAAAAAAAAAAAAAAAAAAAAAAAAAAAAAAAAAAAAAAAAAGGTTAGGTTAGGTTAGGTTAGGTTAGGTTAGGTTAGGTTAGGTTAGGTTAGGTTAGGTTAGGTTAGGTTAGGTTGGGGTGCGGTGCCGGCTACCTCCTCGAAGCTCATCTAGTACTATCCTCTGCGAATTCATAATACGGGGGGATAGTACTAGATTGGGCGGGTGCACCCTGGGTACGGTCAATAACTTCTCCTGAGTTTGGAGATCTTGTTGGCCGTAGCTAAAGTCCGGACTGGGGGGGAATTTCTGCGCACGCCCCTAAGCTTTTATTAGGAGCGCGCGCAGAAACTGGGGAAGGGCTCGGCAGGAGGCTGAGCAGTCTGGGGCGAGTCCGCTCGGACGTTGGTGTGTGGCCCTCCGCGTGTCCCTCTGATCAGCAGAGGGCACAGTGGATGGGTGATGAGTGGAGTCTCGTCTGATGGACGTGGTGGAAGGACGCCCCCGGTTGGTACTAACCCTACCTCCGGGTGGAGTGTCGGAGTTCGTAACCCCATTTGCTGCGACAGTCATGTCTTGGCGCGTGCGATGGGACCGAGGGCCTTGGCTTAACCGCCCGGGCCACGAGGAAGAAAACCTCTATAAAAAATCACCTTGAAGGTTAAGCGGCGGCGCAGCGCGAGAATCTGCATGGCCACCAGGTTGGTTGGTCGATACTGCGTTCCCCGCAGAGGCCCAGTCGAAGCCTCGTGCGGGTTACACCCTAGACTTACCCGGGTACAGGGGGCACTGCCCGGGTGGACCTTTTATTTCCCCCATACTCGTGGGAACAGATATGGAGAAACAATTAAATATATCAGAAGTTGAGGGAAAGGAGTTTGACTCCGACGGTACTGAGTTGTACGACTCATGCAGTGTGAGCAGCTTCGGGTCTGTGTTTTCACAGGCGCCGAGCCTGGGAAGGAAGCGTGGGAGACCACGGATCAGGAGACACGGTGACAGCAGCCGCTCGCGTTCCGATAGCGGTTCGGATGCTCCGGCTGCGAAGGTTGTCGCTCCGAGGGGAAAGCGAGGCAGAGGCAGACCGCCCACAACGGGCCAGTACGTCGGCCTCGCTCAGGCTAAAGCGGCTCTCGTGGCTGCAAAGCGAGAAGAGATGGAGCTCCGGGCCGAGCAAGAGGTTGCTGAAATGGCCCGGACGCACCGTCTCTCGAGAGCGGCCTCAGGCCGAATCTCAGAGTTGTCAGACTCGGCGGAGCAGGGGGATGAGCCCCTGGCCGTCGAGCTGAATGGGAGAGTCCTGGACTCCGTGGCCATCATCGAGTCGGTGGCCACGAAGTCCAAGAATATCAAGGGCACGTTTGTGCGTGCCCTTAAGGATGCAGCTGCCTCCATTAGAGTGGCGGTAGAGGACCTTCACAAGAGGTCCTCTTCGGATGAAACAAAGAGGCTGCAGGCTGCCAACGTGCGCCTGCAGGAAGAGATTAAGGAGCTCCGGAAGGAGATGGTGGAGCTCCGGAAAGAGTTGACGCAAGCGCTAGTTGCGCCACGGCTCCCCGAGCGATCATCGCCCGGAATGGCAGAGTCGCTGGGGCCCACAGGCGAGGACCTGACGCAGAGCATCCTGCGACAGGTCGGTGGAATGATGGGTGCTCGGTTTGAGGCCTTGGAGGAGCGCCTCCTGCCTGAGCCACGCTCTCGTCCCCCGCTTGCAGCCGACCGCAGGAACCCCGTGGCCCCTGCGGCTCCCGTGGTAGTCTTGGACCGAAGAAACGAGTTCAGGAAAGTACCGATTTCGGAGCCGCAGCCTGGTCAGTCGGGGACGCCTGTGGTCATGGAGATGTCCCATCCCCTTCCCCCTGAAACCTGCAAAGGTAAGAAGGGTAAGAAGGGGAAATTTGGAAAGAACACTGTGGCCAAGGGCAAACAGCCCGCGGCCACCAACACCGGACGTGACGCGCCCCAATCGGCCAAAGTCCAGCCCGGCGTGAGCTGGGTGGAGGTGGCCAAGAGGGGTCGCAAGAAGAAGAAGGGCGGCGCAGTGGCGACACCGGCACCCTCGCAGGGGCCTCAACCCCAAGCGAGAGCCGCACAGCCTAGTCGTGCTGCAAAGGGCAAGAAAACTACAGAGAGGCAACCTAGACTCCGCACCCCTAAATCGTCTGCCATCGTGCTGACGATTCAGCCCGGAGGTGTGGAGAAGGGCCTCTCCTATGGGAAGGCTTTGCTGAAGGCGAAGCAGACGATTGACCTGTCCTCGCTCGGGATCGAGAGCATTGGGTTTCGCCAGGCAGTAACTGGGGCCCGAATGCTCGAGATCCAGGGCGAGTCAAGCGAGGACAAGGCGGACTCCCTCGCTGCCAAGCTTAGGTTGATGTTTCCCGAAACGGAGCTGAGAGTCACCAGGCCGGTGAGATGCGCGGATCTGCGCATCTCCTGCCTGGATGACTCGGTCACTGGAGAAGAGTTGGCGGAGACGATTGCTCGCACTGGGTTGTGCCACCCCGATGCGGTCAAGGTCGGTGAAATCCGCCGTAACGCTGCAGGCCTGGGCACCGTGTTTGTGCGGTGCCCGGTGGCTGCAGCCAAAAAGGTATTGACGGGCGGACGCCTTCTCGTGGGGTGGGTTGCGGCAACGGTCAGACTGCTGACACCAAGACCCATGCGTTGCTTCCGATGCCTCGAGGTGGGGCATGTTCGGGAGCGATGCAAATCGGAAATTGACAGAAGCGCACTGTGCTTCAGATGTGGCCAAACTGGACATAAGGCGGGCGATTGCTCAGCCGAGCCGCACTGTGCAATATGCGCAGCAGCAGGAAAGCCGGCAGAGCATCGCATGGGAGGCAGCGGATGCGCTGTGCCTCCCAGGAAAAGAGAGACGACCACATCGGGGCGTGGTACCCCGCGTGCGAAAGCACCCCGTCCACCCGGCGCTGCTCCAGCGCCGAGTAGGATGGATGTGGCCTAGGACGTAACGGAAGACTGGGCATCGGCGACGGCCACCGCCACGTGGCCCTCTCCAGTCCCCAGAGAAACTCTGGCGCAAGGTTCGGGGGAACCTTGCGCCCACTCAGAGTTCCGAGCGTGCGCGATGTGTCACGTACTCCGACACATCGCCATATGAGATGGAGGAGCCTCAGGTTCCCGTGAAGGGGTCCACTGGACCAGCGCCCGTCGGGGGCAGCGGGTAATACCAAAGTATGCACCGCTCCCCCGATACATCGGCGATCAGAGGGAGTACCCCAGGTTTTTAGTGGGTAGGCCGCCCTTCTGGCGGAGATTCCCACATACCCACCGTGCCCCCCCGGGCCGGTGGCATCCATCAAGGATTTTCCTGGGTTAAAAAAAAAAAAAAAAAAAAAAAAAAAAAAAAAAAAAGGTTAGGTTAGGTTGGGGTGCGGTGCCGGCTACCTCCTCGAAGCTCATCTAGTACTATCCTTTGCGAATTCTTAATACGGGGGGATAGTACTAGATTGGGCGGGTGCACCCTGGGTACGGTCAACAACTTCTCCTGAGTTTGGAGATCTTGTTGGCCGTAGCTAAAGTCCGGACTGGGGGGGAATTTCTGCGCACGCCCCTAAGCTTTTATTAGGAGCGCGCGCAGAAACTGGGGAAGGGCTCGGCAGGAGGCTGAGCAGAGGTCGAGAGGACCTGTGGAGGAGGCTCGCCCGGCGCCCTGGAGAGTCCGGGAAGCGGTGGTGCGAGCCTAAGGCGGCCTTGAGTGGCTGCGGGGCTTGGTCGGCGTCCCAGTCGTATACTGGGTAGCGGCGATGCGAGTTGGAGGACCTTCTGCGCACGCCCCTAAGCTTTTATTAGGAGCGGGTGCAGAAGCTGGTGAAGGGCTCGGCGGGAGGCTGAGCAGTCTGGGGCGAGTCCACTCGGACGTTGGTGTGTGGCCCTCTGCGTGTCCCTCTGATCAGCAGAGGGCACAGTGGATGGGTGATGGGTGGAGTCTCGTCTGATAGACGTGGTGGAAGGACGCCCCCGGTTGGTACTAACCCTACCTCCGGGTGGAGTGTCGGAGTTCGTAACCCCATTTGCTGCGACAGTCATGTCTTGGCGCGTGCGATGGGACCGAGGGCCTTGGCTTAACCGCCCGGGCCACGAGGAAGAAAACCTCTATAAAAAATCACCTTGAAGGTTAAGCGGCGGCGCAGCGCGAGAATCTGCATGGCCACCAGGTTGGTTGGTCGTTACTGCGTTCCCCGCAGAGGCCCAGTCGAAGCCTCGTGCGGGTTACACCCTAGACTTACCCGGGTACAGGGGGCACTGCCCGGGTGGACCTTTTATTTCCCCCATACTCGTGGGAACAGAAATGGAGAACCAATTAAATATTTCATCGTTAGAGGGAAAGGAGCTAGACTCCGACTATGAGGAGCTGTATGATTCATGCAGTGTGAGCAGCTTCGGGTCTGTGTACTCACAGGCACCGAGCCAAGGAAGGAAGCGTGGGAGACCACGAACAGAGAGAAACGACGATAGCAGCCACTCGCGGTCCGACAACGGGTCGGATGCTCCGGCTGCGAAGGTCGTCGCTGGGAAGGGAAAGCGAGGCAGAGGCAGACCGCCCACAACGGGCCAGTATGTCGGCCTCGCCCAAGCGAAAGCGGCTCTTGTGGCTGCAGAGAGAGAGGAGATGGAGCTCCGGGCCGAGCAAGAGGTTGCTGAAATGGCCCAGGTGCACCGTCTCTCGAGAGCGGCCTCAGGCCGAACCTCGGAGCTATCAGTGTCGACGGAGCAGGGGGATGAGCCCCTGGCCGTCGAACTAAATAAGAGGGTCCTGGACTCCGTGGCCATCATCGAATCGGTGGCCACGAAGTCCAAGAACATCAAGGGCACGTTTGTGCGTGCCCTTAAGGACGCGGCAGCCTCGATTAGAGAGGCAGTAGAGGACCTTCGCAAGAGGTCCTCTTCGGACGAAACGAAGAGGCTGCAGGCCGCCAACGTGCGCCTGCAGGACGAAGTTAAGGAGCTCCGGAAGGAAATGGTGGAGCTCCGCAAAGATTTGACGCAGGCGCTCGCTGCCCCCGCGTCGCGGCCCCCCGGGCGGTTATCGCCCGGCAGGGCCGAGGCGCCGGGGCCCCAAGGCGACGACCTGACGCAGAGTATACTGCGACAGGTCGGTGGTATGATGAGTGCGCGGTTCGAGGCCCTGGAGGAGCGCCTCCTGCCCGAAAAGCGCACTCGCCCCTCGCTCGCAGCAGACCGCAGGAACCCCGTGGCCCCTGCGGCTTCCGTGGTGGTCGTGGACCGGAGGAATGAGTTCCGGAAGGTCCCAATCCCGGAGCCGCAGCCTGGCCAGCCGGGGACGCCTGTGGTCATGGATATGACCCATCCCCTTCCCCCTGAAACCCGCAAGGGTAAGAAGGGTAAGAAGGGGAAACCCAATGGACGAGACGCGCCCCAAATGGCCAAAGTCCAGCCTGGCGTGAGCTGGGTGGAGGTGGCCAAGAGGGGCCGCAAGGCAAAGAAGGCCGGCGCAGCGGCGACACCGGCACCCTCGCAGGGGCCTCAGCCCCAAGTGAGAGCCGCGCAGCCGCGCACCGCTGCAAAGGAGAAGGCAACCTCTGAGAGGCAACCTAAACTCCGCGCCCCGAAATCGTCTGCCATTGTGCTGACGATCCAGCCTGGGGGTGTGGAGAAGGGCCTCTCCTATGGAAAAGCGCTGCTGAAGGCAAAGCAGACAATAGATTTGCCCTCGCTCGGGATCGAGAGCATCGGGTTTCGCCAGGCAGTAACTGGGGCCCGAATGCTTGAGATCAAGGGCGAATTAAGCGGAGACAAGGCGGACTCCCTGGCTGCAAAGCTCAGGATGATGTTCCCTGAAACGGAGTTAAAGGTCACCAGGCCAGTGAAATGTGCGGATCTGCGCGTTTCCTGCCTGGATGACTCTGTCACCGGAGAGGAGTTGGCGGAGACGATTGCCCGCGCTGGGGAGTGCCACCCCAGTGCGGTCAAAGTTGGCGAAATCCGCCGTAACGCTGCAGGCCTGGGCACCGTTTTTGTGCGCTGCCCAGTGACTGCAGCTAAAAAGGTGCTGAAGGGTGGCCGCCTTCTCGTAGGATGGGTTGCGGCAACGGTCAAACTGCTGGCACCGAGGCCCATGCGCTGCTTCCGGTGCCTCGAAGTGGGGCATGTCCGGGAGCAGTGCAATGCGGAGATTGACAGGAGCGCACTTTGCTTCCGTTGCGGCCAACCTGGTCATAAGGCGGGTGGTTGCTCGGCCGAGCCGCACTGCGCAGTTTGCGCGACTGCAGGAAAGCCGGCCGAGCATCAAATGGGAGCCAGTGGGTGCGTCCCGCCTCCCAAGAAGAAAGGGAAGACCGCAACGGGACCAAGAGTCCCAGCGAAACCGAAGAAGAAGACGCCTCCTCCACCTCGCTCTGACACGGTGCGGGAGGAAACAGAGGTGATGGACGTGGACAGCAGTTGCGTCCCGCCACCCAGAGCCCCGTCAGGAATGAGTGACACGGCCGGGCCGGCGATTGACGCCCAATTGCCCGAGAGTAAGGGAGAGTCCAGCGAGAGCAGAGCGGACTCCCATGACGCAGAGATGCCAAACCCGGCAGAACTGGCCCCTGAGAAGGGACCCAGATTCCCCGGGCCTAGGCGGATGACAATCAAGATGTTGCCGAACTACTATTTCGACCACGAAAATAGGAAGTTTGTGTACTCGGAGGCTGCAGAGGCGAAGGACCGGCAAGGCTCTGTCCTGCGCCTAAGTGGATTTGGGTACTTTGTTACCCAAAAGGTGTTGGCGATGCGGGTGTTCGACGCCACAATGTGCCGCCACGAAGACATCCAGGTCAGTGAGATACGTAAAAGTACGGCAAATAGGAATGAACGCTACGTTTTAGTGAGCATCCCTAAGGATGCAACTAAAAAGCTGTTGGCGGCAGAGTTCTATCTATAGGGTTGGATATGTTCCAACCTTATAGATAGAACTCAAATGGAGAGACAACCGGACGATGGAAGCGGCCACACAAGGCCAACTCCAGACCCCAGTGAGAACTCTGGGTGCCGGGTGTGGGGAAACCCGGCGCCCCACATACTAATGAGTTCGGAGTATGCGCGATGTGTCACGTGTTCCGACACATCGCCATATGAGAGGGAGGGGCTTCAGGCTCCAGTAGAAGGGGTCCACCAGACCAGCGCCATCCGGGGGCTGCGGAGAATGCGACAGCGCGTCCCGCGAACCCGATGCATGGCGATTGAGAGGGAACACCCCAGGTTTTTAGTGGGTAGGCCGCCCTTCTGGCGGAGATTCCCACATAACCACCGTGCCTCCCCGGCCGGTGGCATCCATCAAGGATTTTCCTGGGTTAAAAAAAAAAAATAAAAAAAAAAAAAAAAAAAAGGTTAGGTTAGGTTGGGGTGCGGTGCCGGCTACCTCCTGGAAGCTCATCTAGTACTATCCTTTGCGAATTCTTAATACGGGGGGATAGTACTAGATTGGGCGGGTGCACCCTGGGTACGGTCAACAACTTCTCCTGAGTTTGGAGATCTTGTTGGCCGTAGCTAAAGTCCGGACTGGGGGGGAATTTCTGCGCACGCCCCTAAGCTTTTATTAGGAGCGCGCGCAGAAACTGGGGAAGGGCTCGGCGGGAGGCTGAGCAGTGTGGGGTGAGTCCGCTCGGACGTTGGTGTGTGGCCCTCCGCGTGTCCCTCTGATCAGCAGAGGGCACAGTGGATGGGTGATGAGCGGAGGCTCGTCTGATGGACGAGGAGGAGGGACGCCCCCGGTTGGTACTAACCCTACCTCCGGGTGGATTGTCGGAGATCGGAACCCCGTTTGCTGTGCCAGTCACGTCTTGGCGCGTGCGACGGGACCGAGGGCCTTGGCTTAACCGCCCGGGCCGCGAGGAAGAAAACCTCTATAAAAAATCACCCCGAAGATTAAGCGGCGGCGCAGCGCGAGAATCTGCATGGCCACCGGGTTGGTTGGTCGATACTGCGTTCCCCGCGGGAGCCCAGTCGAAGCTCTGCGCGGGTTAAGCCCGTAGACTTACCCGGGTACAGGGGGCACTGCCCGGGTGGACCGTTTATTTCCCCCATACTCGTGGGAACAGCAATGGAGAACAATAATTTAACTATTTCAATCAAAGAGGGAAAGGGGCCAGTCCCCGAACTGGATGAGTCTGACTCATCGTGTATGAGCAGGGCGTCGGCGGGATCGCTGACACCCAGCGACGGAAGGAAGCGCGGGAGACCGCGCTCAAAGAGGCACGGCGATGGCAGCCGCTCGGGCTCCGATAGCGGGTCGGATGCTCCGGCTGCGAAGGTCGCCGTTGCGAAGGAAAAGCGGGGCAGAGGCCGACCGCCCACAACGGGCCAGTACGTCGGCCTCGCTCAAGCTAAAGCGGCTCTGGTGGCCGCCAAGCGAGAGGAGATGGAACTCCGGGCCGAGCAAGAGGTTGCTGAAATGGCCCAGGAGCACCGTCTGTCGAGAGCGGCCTCTGGCCGAATCTCGGAAATGTCAGTGTCGACGGAGCAGGGGGATGAGCCCCTGGCCGTCGAGCTAAATAAGAGAGTCCTGGACTCCGTGGCCATCATCGAATCGGTGGCCACGAAGTCCAAGAACATCAAGGGCACGTTTGTGCGCGCCCTTAAGGATGCAACTGCCTCCATTAGAGAGGCAGTAGAGGACCTACACAGGAGGTCCTCATCGGAGGAAACGAAGAGGCTGCAGGCTGCCAACGTGCGCCTGCAAGAAGAGGTCACGGAGCTCCGGAAGGAGATGGTGGAGCTCCGTAAAGAGCTGATGCAGGCACTAGCTGCCCCCGCGCCGCGGCCCCCCGAGCGTTTATCGCCCGGCAGGACCGAAGCGTCGGGACCCCAAGGTGAGGACCTGACGCAGACTATACTGAGACAGGTCGGCGGAATGATGAGTGCGCGGTTCGAGGCCCTGGAGGAGCGCCTCCTGCCCGAAAAGCGCACTCGCCCCCCGCTCGCAGTAGACCGCAGGAACCCCGTGGCCCCTGCGGCTCCCGTGGTGGAGCCGCAGCCTGGCCAGTCGGGGATGCTTGCGGTCATGGATTTGACACATCCCCTTCCCCCTGAAACCCGCAAGGGTAAGAAGGGTAAGAAGGGGAAGAAACCCACCGGACGTGACGCGCCCCAAATGGCCAAAGTCCAGCCCGGCGTGAGCTGGGTGGAGGTGGCCAAGAGGGGTCGCAAGATGAAGAAGGACGGCGCAGTGGCGACACCGGCACCCTCGCAGGGGCCGCAACCCCAAGCGAGAGCCGCACAGCCGCGTCGCGCCGCAAAGGAGACGGCAGCCTCTGAGAGGCAACCTAAACTCCGCGCCCCAAAATCGTCTGCCATTGTGCTGACGATTCAGCCTGCGGGTGTGGAGAAGGGCCTCTCATATGAGAAGGCTTTACAGAAGGCGAAGCAGGTGATAAACCTGCCCTCGCTCGGGATCGAGAGCATCGGGTTTCGCCAGGCAGTAACTGGGGCCCGAATGCTCGAAATCCAGGGCGAGTCGAACGGGGATAAGGCGGACTCCCTCGCTGTTAAGCTGAGGGAGTTGTTTCCGGATACGGAAATCAGAGTCACCAGGCCGGTGAAAAGTGCGGATTTACGCATCTCCTGCCTGGATGACTCTGTTACAGGAGAGGAATTGGCGGAAGCTGTTGCCCGCGTAGGGGAATGTCGCCCCGACGCGGTCAAAGTTGGCGAGATCCGCCGGAACGCCGCAGGCCTGGGCACCGTTTTTGTGCGTTGCCCGGTGACTGCGGCCAAAAAGGTGTTGGCGTGTGGCCGTCTCTTAGTGGGATGGGTTGCGGCGTCGGTGAGGTTGCTGACGCCGCGGCCACTGCGCTGCTTCCGGTGCCTCGAGGTGGGGCATGTCAGGGAGCGGTGCAAGGCGGAGGTCGACAGGAGCTCGATGTGCTTCCGCTGTGGCCTGCCTGGGCACAAGGCGTTCGATTGCTCGGCTGAGCCGCACTGCGCAGTGTGCGCAGCAGCAGGTAAGCCAGCCGAGCATCGCATGGGAGCCAGCGGGTGCGTCCCGCCTCCCAAGCAGAAGGGGAAGACCGCAGCGAGACCGAAAGTCCCAGCCAAGTCGCCTCGTCTACCCTGCCCTGGAACGGCGCAGGAGACGATGGAGGTGGAAAACGCGACGGGACCGAAAGCCCCAGCGAGGAGAACGCCTCCACCCCGTGCTGGCACGGAGCTGGAGAGCATGGAGGTGACAGAAGTGGACAGCGCACGCGTCCCGTGCCCTGTGGCCGCGTCCGTATCAAGGAATCCGGCCGAGCCGATGACTGACACCCAGACTGTGCCCGAGAACCGGGACGACACGGGCGAGAGCGGAGCCGACTCCCACACCTCAGGAAGGGAGGCATCGGTCGCTAACGTCCAGCGTAGGCGGGTGAGATGCCAGGTGTCAAAGACAGCCCCACCCGATTTTGATCTCGCGGAGGGGTGGTTCAGCACCGAGGAAACCGTATCCCTCATACACATGGTGTTCCACAAATCTGGTACTGTAAGGGAAGTGAAGGATGCGGTTCTTCGTACTGCGAAGTGCGGCATAGCAGAGGTGGACATCAGCGAGGTCTACGACTCGGGAAGAGATGACAGGGGCCACGCCTTTGCGTGGTGCACGAAAGCTGTGGCCGACATCTTGTTGGCCACAGAATTCTACCTGTAAAAATGGAGAGATGACTGGACACTGGCGACGGCCACTCGTGGCCCTCTCCAGTCTCCAGCGGAAACTCTGGGTGCCGGGTTCGGGGGAACCCGGCACCCACCTTAAAGAGTCCCGAGTATGCGTGATGTGTCGTGTGTTCCGACACATCGCCATAAGAGAGGGAGGAGCCCTACGCTCCTGAAGAAGGGGTCAATAAGACCAGCGCTTGTCAGGGCTGCGGTGAATTCTCAGTGTGCCCCGCAGCCCTGATGATCGGCGATCCGAGGGAACACCCCAGGTTTTTAGTGGGTAGGCCGCCCTTCTGGCGGGAGTCCCACATCACCACCCTGCTCCCCCCCGGGAGCCGGTGGTATCCATCAAGGATTTTCTGAAGGAAATGGTGGAGCTCCGCAAAGATTTGACGCAGGCGCTCGCTGCCCCCGCGTCGCGGCCCCCCGGGCGGTTATCGCCCGGCAGGGCCGAGGCGCCGGGGCCCCAAGGCGACGACCTGACGCAGAGTATACTGCGACAGGTCGGTGGTATGATGAGTGCGCGGTTCGAGGCCCTGGAGGAGCGCCTCCTGCCCGAAAAGCGCACTCGCCCCTCGCTCGCAGCAGACCGCAGGAACCCCGTGGCCCCTGCGGCTTCCGTGGTGGTCGTGGACCGGAGGAATGAGTTCCGGAAGGTCCCAATCCCGGAGCCGCAGCCTGGCCAGCCGGGGACGCCTGTGGTCATGGATATGACCCATCCCCTTCCCCCTGAAACCCGCAAGGGTAAGAAGGGTAAGAAGGGGAAACCCAATGGACGAGACGCGCCCCAAATGGCCAAAGTCCAGCCTGGCGTGAGCTGGGTGGAGGTGGCCAAGAGGGGCCGCAAGGCAAAGAAGGCCGGCGCAGCGGCGACACCGGCACCCTCGCAGGGGCCTCAGCCCCAAGTGAGAGCCGCGCAGCCGCGCACCGCTGCAAAGGAGAAGGCAACCTCTGAGAGGCAACCTAAACTCCGCGCCCCGAAATCGTCTGCCATTGTGCTGACGATCCAGCCTGGGGGTGTGGAGAAGGGCCTCTCCTATGGAAAAGCGCTGCTGAAGGCAAAGCAGACAATAGATTTGCCCTCGCTCGGGATCGAGAGCATCGGGTTTCGCCAGGCAGTAACTGGGGCCCGAATGCTTGAGATCAAGGGCGAATTAAGCGGAGACAAGGCGGACTCCCTGGCTGCAAAGCTCAGGATGATGTTCCCTGAAACGGAGTTAAAGGTCACCAGGCCAGTGAAATGTGCGGATCTGCGCGTTTCCTGCCTGGATGACTCTGTCACCGGAGAGGAGTTGGCGGAGACGATTGCCCGCGCTGGGGAGTGCCACCCCAGTGCGGTCAAAGTTGGCGAAATCCGCCGTAACGCTGCAGGCCTGGGCACCGTTTTTGTGCGCTGCCCAGTGACTGCAGCTAAAAAGGTGCTGAAGGGTGGCCGCCTTCTCGTGGGATGGGTTGCGGCAACGGTCAAACTGCTGGCACCGAGGCCCATGCGCTGCTTCCGGTGCCTCGAAGTGGGGCATGTCCGGGAGCAGTGCAATGCGGAGATTGACAGGAGCGCACTTTGCTTCCGTTGCGGCCAACCTGGTCATAAGGCGGGTGGTTGCTCGGCCGAGCCGCACTGCGCAGTTTGCGCGACTGCAGGAAAGCCGGCCGAGCATCAAATGGGAGCCAGTGGGTGCGTCCCGCCTCCCAAGAAGAAAGGGAAGACCGCAACGGGACCAAGAGTCCCAGCGAAACCTAAGAAGAAGACGCCTCCTCCACCTCGCGCTGACACGGTGCGGGAGGAAACAGAGGTGATGGACGTGGACAGCAGTTGCGTCCCGCCACCCAGAGCCCCGTCAGGAATGAGTGACACGGCCGGGCCGGCGATTGACGCCCAATTGCCCGAGAGTAAGGGAGAGTCCAGCAAGAGCAGAGCGGACTCCCATGACGCAGAGATGCCAAACCCGGCAGAACTGGCCCCTGAGAAGGGACCCAGATTCCCCGGGCCTAGGCGGATGATAATCAAGATGTTGCCGAACTACTATTTCGACCACGAAAATAGGAAGTTTGTGTACTCGGAGGCTGCAGAGGTGAAGGACCGGCAAGGCTCTGTCCTGCGCCTAAGTGGATTTGGGTACTTTGTTACCCAAAAGGTGTTGGCGATGCGGGTGTTCGACGCCACAATGTGCCGCCACGAAGACATCCAGGTCAGTGAGATACGTAAAAGTACGGCAAATAGGAATGAACGCTACGTTTTAGTGAGCATCCCTAAGGATGCAACTAAAAAGCTGTTGGCGGCAGAGTTCTATCTATAGGGTTGGATATGTTCCAACCTTATAGATAGAACTCAAATGGAGAGACAACCGGACGATGGAAGCGGCCACACAAGGCCAACTCCAGACCCCAGTGAGAACTCTGGGTGCCGGGTGTGGGGAAACCCGGCGCCCCACATACTAATGAGTTCGGAGTATGCGCGATGTGTCACGTGTTCCGACACATCGCCATATGAGAGGGAGGGGCTTCAGGCTCCAGTAGAAGGGGTCCACCAGACCAGCGCCATCCGGGGCTGCGGAGAATGCGACAGCGCGTCCCGCGAACCCGATGCATGGCGATTGAGAGGGAACACCCCAGGTTTTTAGTGGGTAGGCCGCCCTTCTGGCGGAGATTCCCACATAACCACCGTGCCCCCCCGGCCGGTGGCATCCATCAAGGATTTTCCTGGGTTAAAAAAAAAAAAAAAAAAAAAAAAGGTTAGGTTGGGGTGCGGTGCCGGCTACCTCCTCGAAGCTCATCTAGTACTATCCTTTGCGAATTCATTAATCCGGGGGGATAGTACTGGATTGGGCGGGTGCATCCTGGGTACGGTCAACAACTTCTCCTAAGATTGGAGATCTTGTTGGCCGTAGCTAAAGTCCGGACTGGGGTGGGGAACTTCTGCGCACGCCCCTAAGCTTTTATTAGGAGCGCGTGCAGAAGATGGGGAAGGGCTCGGCAGGAGGCTGAGCGGTCTGGGGCGAGTCCGCCCGGACGTTGGGGAGTGGTCCGACGACACGTGTCGGGAGTTTGGTTGGCGCCTCAGCCTGTGCTGAGTGGCGATGACGTGAGTCAGGGAGTTCCTCTCCGCGTGTCCCTATGAAGGTAGCATAGGGCACAGTGGATGAGGCATGGTGAGGCTCAAGAATGAGCTTCAGTGTTGGTCCAAACAAGGATCGACGTGGAGGTGTTCGTGACGACAGTCCGCGGGCGTCTCCCCTTTGTCTACTTTCGTAGCAATCGGGACGGGTGTGCGGGCTGTCGTTACGAACATGTATTTGTATATATATATTTATGTGTATTATATATTGTGTATTCTATGTATGTATAATCCTAATCCCAAGTTTTTAGTGCCCGGCGATGGGACGCATGGCTGCAGGGAATCATCAATAAAAAATGCAGTCGTTAGGGCACCAACCCAGGCTGTCAGGCCTCTAAACTGACCAAAAAATTATGGCGAGTTACAAAAAGAACAAACTACCCCAGGTGGGTACCGTCGGTACTGCCGACGGAGAATCCCACTCTCCCACGGGAGGCTGCCCCTCGTATTCTGGGGGGGGCAATAACCGCTTCTTAATAAACAACGACGATGGCAAGAATAAGGACAACGAAGGCAACGCGGATCGGATGAAGAAGAGTGGAGTGCTGCAAAAAGAGGAAATTGTGACACACTTCACGGAGGGAAAAGGAGAAAACCTCGAAGGTGATGACTCAGACACCTCATCTTGTGTGTCTGTGATCTCACAGAAATCACACCAAGGTAGGAAGCGTACGAGAACAAGCACGCGAGAAAGCGGCGGTGACAGCCGCTCGAGCTCTGGTAGTGGGAGAGATGCTCCGGCAACAAAGCTCGTTGCCGTTAAAGAGAAAAGAGGCAGAGGCCGACCGCCCACCACGGGCCAATATGTCGGCCTCGCCCAAGCAAAGGCGACCCTCATAGCTGCACACAAGGAGGAGATGAAGCTCCGGGCCGAGCAAGAAGTTGCCGAAATGGCCCGGACGCAACGTCTATCGAGAGAGGCTTCGGGCTCTTCAGAGAGTTTGATGCTTATGGAACAGGATGACGAACCCTTGGCCACTGATCTGACCAGGAGGGCCTTGGACTCAGTGGCCGCCATAGAGACAGTGGCTGTAAAATCCGGAAACCTTAAGGGCACATTTGTCCGTGCCCTTAAAGAGGCATCAGCCTGCATAAAGGAGACAGTAGTGAGCCTTAATAAGAGGTCGTCAACGGACGAGACAAGGAGGCTGCATGCCGCCAACAGGCGCCTGCAGGAAGAGGTCAATGAACTCCGTAAGGAATTGGATGATCTCCGAAAAGAACTGCGAAAAGGAACAACTAGTGTTGCCTCCACGCCCCAGCCCCCTGGGCACTCTTCGTCTGGCAGGGAAGGGCTCACAGATGAGTTGACGCAGAACATTATGATGCAAGTCGGAGGCATGGTAAATGCGCGGCTGGAAGCATTGAAGGACCGTCTCCTACCCGAGCCGAGAGTCCGCCCCCCGCTTGCAGCCGACCGTAGGAACCCCGTGGCCCCTGCGGCTTCCGTGGTAGTCGTGGACCGAAGGAACGAGTTCCGGAAGGTCCCGATCCCGGAGCTGCAGCCTGGCCAGTCGGGGATGCCTGCGGTAATGGATATGACAAATCCCCTTCCCCCCGAAACCCGTAAGGGTAAGAAGGGTAAGAAGGGGAAAACTGGAAATAACGCCGTAGCCAAGGGCAAACAGCCCGAAGCCACCAATACTGGATGCGAAGTGCCCCAAGTGGAGCCAGAGACTGCGCCCGTGACTCGTGCAACACTAGGGCCATGGTCAGAAGTTGTACGACGAAGAAAGGGCGGAAGAATGGCGGAGCACGAAAGGATGAGGTCGTCTGCTCCCGATCGAAACCAGGTTCCGAAACCGGTCTCAACAACAGTGCGGTCCCGTGGACAAACCACACAGGCGAAGGCGGCTAAACTCCGTCCCCCCCGTACTGCAGCTGTAGTGATCACGTTGCAACCGGAGGCGATGGAGAAGGGTATAACGTATGCCAAGGTGTTAGCAGCAGCCAGAAGCCGCATAGATCTCGCAACTCTTGGGATGCCACCCCTGAAGATGAGAGCAGCGGCCACCGGAGCACGTATCCTGGAAATTTCCGGAGTGGAGAAAGAGGAAAAGGCGGACTCCCTAGCTGAAAAGCTGAAGGAGGTGTTCCAAGCATCAGGGGAGATACAGGTGTCAAGACCGACCACCACCGTGGACATGCGGGTGAGTGGCTTGGATGATTCTGTAGCTCCCAACGAGCTGACGGAGGCTCTTGCTAAAGCCGGAGGATGCCTGTCGTCATCCATTAAAATGGGTGAAATTAGGACGGGCCCAGCAGGAATGGGTACGGTCTTTGTGCGGTGTCCCATCGTGGCCGCCAAAAAGATCATGGCCAGCGGTGGCCGTGTAATGGTGGGATGGGTTGCGGCACGGGTCCAACTATTGGACGCTAGACCGCGTCGCTGTTTCAAATGCCTTGCACTGGGACATGTCAGAGCCAAGTGTAAGTCGGAGGTAGACCGCAGTGATGAATGTCATCGCTGCGGACAAAAGGGCCACAAGGCCAGCGGATGTTCTGCCGCCCCGCACTGCACACTGTGTGCAGCTGCGGAGAAACCGGCTGATCACCTCTCCGGGGGCAAGGCTTGCGCCAAGCCCCCGCCGAAGACAGGGGGGAGAAGAAAGCCCGCTGCGACTAAGGCCAAGGCCAAGTCACAGCCGCCTGGCCCAGTAACGGAGCAGGTGGATTGCATGGAGGAAAATTAGTATGACACTAACTTTCCTCCAGGCGAACGTGAACCACTCCGCCCGTGCGCAGGATCTCCTCCTGCAATGTATGGCTGAGCGGTCGACACACGTGGCTGTGGCTGCCGAACCGTATGTGGTCCCGGTTAGATCTGACTGGGTCGGGGACCTTGACGGACTGGTGGCAATTACTGCGCAGTCCCCGGTGCGTTCTCCCACCCTGGATGGTGTGATAAGGGGCAGGGGGTTTGTCGCAGCTTTGGTTGGTGAGGTAGTTGTTGTGGGGGTGTATTTCTCCCCGAACAGGGTCTTTGCCGAGTTTGAGGACTTTCTCATTGAAGTTGGAACCCTGGTGGGTCAAAGCCGCCCCCATCCTGTCATCGTCCTTGGAGACCTCAACGCCAAATCCGTGGCGTGGGGGTCTCCGATGTCTGATGTACGGGGAAGAGCAGTTGAGGAGTGGCTGGTGGAGACCGGACTATGCGTCCTTAATAGAGGGAATGAGAACACGTGCGTACGGCGATGGGGTGGGTCAGTGGTCGACGTGACGTTCGCCACCCCTGAAATTGCGCATCGTGTTCGTGACTGGGAGGTGCTGGTGGACGAGGAGACGCTATCCGACCATCGCTACATCCAGTTTAGTATTTCCTCGTCGTTAACGGAGGATCATGAGCGGGTCCCGCCTACGTCCGGCCCACGGTGGGTCTTGAAACGCCTGAATTTGGAGCTACTACAGGAGGCGGCTGTTGTTCAGGCTTGGAACGCCCCTCCTTTGGAGCCCGTAGACGTAGAAGCGGAGGCGGACGCGCTGTGCAAGGCGATGGCTCATGTCTGTGACACCGCTATGCCCCGTGCCAAGACCTTGCCGTCAAAGCGCCAGGTTTACTGGTGGTCGGATGAGATTGCCGAACTTCGTCGCCTGTGTCTGGAGAAGCGTCGTCGCTACCAGAGGTACCGGAGAAGAAGACGCCAGGAGATGACCGAGTTGGATGCCCTCTACGCTACATATAGAGAGGCGTCCAAGGCTCTTCGCGTAGCAATTAGCGAAGCCAAGGCAAATGCGTGGAGGCAGCTTCTGGAGACACTGGAGCAAGATCCGTGGGGGCGCCCGTACTTGCTGGCGAGGCAAAAGCTTCGCCCATGGGCGCCTCCCGTCACCAGTACGCTGCAGCCGTTGATACTCTGGCGAGTGGTGCAGGGACTGTTTCCCGAGAGACCGGGAACGGAATTTGTCCCTCCCACAATGAATGCAACACGAGGAGAAATCACCGGAGAGGAAGAGGAGCAGCCCCCTGACGTGTCAGAAGGAGAATTGGGAGCAGCAGTCCTGCGAATGAGGGCCAAGAACACGGCACCCGGGCCAGATGGCATACCAGGTCGTGCGTGGGCCCTCGCTGAGGACGCTCTGGGACCCCGCCTGAGGGATCTCTTCAGCCGCTGTATGCGGGAGGGAAGATTTCCCAAAAGATGGAAGAGAGGAAAGCTCGTTCTCCTTCGGAAGGAGGGACGACCAGCCGATCAGCCTTCGGGATATCGCCCGATTGTGCTGCTTGACGAGGCGGGCAAGCTGCTGGAGCGAGTCGTTGCTGCCCGCATCGTCAAGCACCTGGAAAGGGATGGCCCCGATTTGGCTGACGCCCAGTTCGGATTCCGAAGAGGTCGCTCGACAATTGACGCGATAAAATGCGTCCGAAACCTCTCAGAGGAGGCGTGCTCTGATGGCGGGGTAATGTTGGCTGTGTCACTAGATATAGCCAACGCGTTCAACACCCTGCCATGGACGACAATTTTGGGAGCGCTCGGGCACCATCGCGTGCCCCAATATCTCCAGCGCCTCATAGGGGACTATCTCTCGGACAGGGAGGTAGTCTTTCCAACCAAGGACGGAGAAAAGAGAAGCCCCATGACGCGTGGCGTTCCGCAGGGGTCGGCCTTAGGACCACACCTGTGGAATATTGGATACGACTGGGTCCTTCGAGGCGCTAACCTTCGTGGCGTCAATGTCGTATGCTACGCTGACGACACGTTGGTCACCGCTCGGGGACGAACGTATAAAGAGGCGGCAATCTTGGCAACGGCTGGAGTCGCGGCGGTGGTGGCCAGGATCCGGCGGTTGGGCCTGGAGGTGGCACTCCACAAATCTGAGGCGATCTGCTTTCATGGTCCACGGAGAGCGCCGCCCGCCGGATCCCACATAGTAGTTGGAGGGACCTCTATTGCTGTCAGACCGACCTTAAAATACCTAGGCGTGGTACTTGAGAGCAGGTGGAAGTTCAGTGCACATCTGCAGCAACTTGCCCCCAAACTGACGGGCGCCGCTGCGGCACTGAGCCGTCTCCTTCCCAACATTGGCGGGGGAAATGCAAGCTGCCGCCGCCTCTACATGGCGGTGGTACGCTCAATGGCACTATATGGTGCCCCAATATGGGCTGAGTCACTTGACCGGAGGGAAATTGCACTCCTCTATAGGACACAGCGCGTGATGGCCGTGAGAGTGTGCAGAGGCTACCGCACACTCTCACACGAAGTGGCCTGCGTTCTTGCAGGATCCCTGCCGTGGGACCTGGAGGCTGAACTGCTGTCCGAGGTCTTCTGGCGCAGGGCACGCGCAAGGGAGCGAGATTTACGCCCAGCACCACAAGAGGTGGCACGATGGCGCAGTGGTGCCAGGGTAAGGGCTATGGACACCTGGAAGCAGAGGCTCCTTGTGGGACCCACACGGAGAGGAACCGGAGCCCAACGGCTCCTTGAGGCGATCGGGCCCATACTCGTAGAGTGGGTCCTGCGGGAGCATGGTACTTTGACCTTCCGGCTGACGCAGGTGCTCACCGGACATGGTTGTTTCGGGAGGTACCTGTGTCACGTAGCCGGAAGAGAAGAGACCCCGGTGTGCCACCGATGCAGCTGCGCTGAAGACACCGCGCAGCACGTCTTGGAGGCATGCCCGGAAGAGGCGGAGCCGCGACAGTCTCTGGTCGCGGTCGTGGGGGCTGACCTCTCTTTGCCGACCATCATAGCCAAGATGGTCGATGAAGAGAGGTCATGGGAGGCCGTGGTCTCTTTCAGTGAGACGGTGATGTTACAGAGGGAAACTGAAGAAAGAGAAAGGGAAGCTGACCCCCTTGCCCATCCGCGCCGAAGAGCGCGTTTGCGGAGACGAGCCAATAGAACTCGTACTCCGTCTCCACTTGGAGGGTCAGGATGATAGATGCGGGGGCATCCAGCGCTTCAAGCGCTCCAGGCGCTTTAAGCGCTGGATGCCCCCAAGATACAATGAGATGGCAATGTACTGGGTACTCCAAGTACACTTCGGAGCTGAATGGGTTGGGTTCTGTCCCCTCCCGAGGTGAGTCCCCCCCCTACTGGGGCGGACATTGACATTGACGGGGTTGTGGTGAATACGATAACGGTCCCACAACTCCTGTCATTTTAAGGTCAGTGAAGAAAGACCATCGTGGGGTTTTAGTCGGTAGGGGCACCACTCTGGTGCCGAGTCCGACATCACCTGCCCCTCTCTAACGACGGGCAGGTATGCATAAACGCATTTCCCCACGTAAAAAAAAAAAAAAAAAAAAAAAAAAAAAAGGTTAGGTTAGGTTAGGTTAGGTTAGGTTAGGTTAGGTTAGGTTAGGTTAGGTTAGGTTAGGTTAGGTTAGGTTAGGTTAGGTTAGGTTGGGGTGCGGTGCCGGCTACCTCCTCGAAGCTCATCTAGTACTATCCTTTGCGAATTCTTAATACGGGGGGATAGTACTAGATTGGGCGGGTGCACCCTGGGTACGGTCAACAACTTCTCCTGAGTTTGGAGATCTTGTTGGCCGTAGCTAAAGTCCGGACTGGGGGGGAATTTCTGCGCACGCCCCTAAGCTTTTATTAGGAGCGCGCGCAGAAACTGGGGAAGGGCTCGGCAGGAGGCTGAGCAGAGGTCGAGAGGACCTGTGGAGGAGGCTCGCCCGGCGCCCTGGAGAGTCCGGGAAGCGGTGGTGCGAGCCTAAGGCGGCCTTGAGTGGCTGCGGGGCTTGGTCGGCGTCCCAGTCGTATACTGGGTAGCGGCGATGCGAGTTGGAGGACCTTCTGCGCACGCCCCTAAGCTTTTATTAGGAGCGGGTGCAGAAGCTGGTGAAGGGCTCGGCGGTAGGCTGAGCAGTCTGGGGCGAGTCCACTCGGACGTTGGTGTGTGGCCCTCCGCGTGTCCCTCTGATCAGCAGAGGGCACAGTGGATGGGTGATGGGTGGAGTCTCGTCTGATGGACGTGGTGGAAGGACGCCCCCGGTTGGTACTAACCCTACCTCCGGGGGAGTGTCGGAGTTCGTAACCCCATTTGCTGCGACAGTCATGTCTTGGCGCGTGCGATGGGACCGAGGGCCTTGGCTTAACCGCCCGGGCCACGAGGAAGAAAACCTCTATAAAAAATCACCTTGAAGGTTAAGCGGCGGCGCAGCGCGAGAATCTGCATGGCCACCAGGTTGGTTGGTCGTTACTGCGTTCCCCGCAGAGGCCCAGTCGAAGCCTCGTGCGGGTTACACCCTAGACTTACCCGGGTACAGGGGGCACTGCCCGGGTGGACCTTTTATTTCCCCCATACTCGTGGGAACAGAAATGGAGAACCAATTAAATATTTCATCGTTAGAGGGAAAGGAGCTAGACTCCGACTATGAGGAGCTGTATGATTCATGCAGTGTGAGCAGCTTCGGGTCTGTGTACTCACAGGCACCGAGCCAAGGAAGGAAGCGTGGGAGACCACGAACAGAGAGAAACGACGATAGCAGCCACTCGCGGTCCGACAACGGGTCGGATGCTCCGGCTGCGAAGGTCGTCGCTGGGAAGGGAAAGCGAGGCAGAGGCAGACCGCCCACAACGGGCCAGTACGTCGGCCTCGCCCAAGCGAAAGCGGCTCTTGTGGCTGCAGAGAGAGAGGAGATGGAGCTCCGGGCCGAGCAAGAGGTTGCTGAAATGGCCCAGGTGCACCGTCTCTCGAGAGCGGCCTCAGGCCGAACCTCGGAGCTATCAGTATCGACGGAGCAGGGGGATGAGCCCCTGGCCGTCGAACTAAATAAGAGGGTCCTGGACTCCGTGGCCATCATCGAATCGGTGGCCACGAAGTCCAAGAACATCAAGGGCACGTTTGTGCGTGCCCTTAAGGACGCGGCAGTCTCGATTAGAGAGGCAGTAGAGGACCTTCGCAAGAGGTCCTCGACGGACGAAACAAAGAGGCTGCAGGCCGCCAACGTGCGCCTGCAGGACGAAGTTAAGGAGCTCCGGAAGGAAATGGTGGAGCTCCGCAAAGATTTGACACAGGCGCTCGCTGCCCCCGTGTCGCGGCCCCCCGGGCGGTCATCGCCCAGCAGGGCCGAGGCGCCGGGGCCCCAAGGCGACGATCTAACGCAGAGTATACTGCGACAGGTGGGCGGTATGATGAGTGCGCGGTTCGAGGCCCTGGAGGAGCGCCTCCTGCCCGAAAAGCGCACTCGCCCCTCGCTCGCAGCAGACCGCAGGAACCCCGTGGCCCCTGCGGCTTCCGTGGTGGTCGTGGACCGGAGGAATGAGTTCCGGAAGGTCCCGATCCCGGAGCCGCGGCTTGGCCAGTCGGGGACGCCTGTGGTCATGGATATGACCCATCCCCTTCCCCCTGAAACCCGCAAGGGTAAGAAGGGTAAGAAGGGGAAACCCACTGGAAGTGACGCGCCCCAAATGGCCAAAGTCCAGCCTGGCGTGAGCTGGGTGGAGGTGGCCAAGAGGGGCCGCAAGGCAAAGAAGGCTGGCGCAGCGGCGACACCGGCACCCACGCAGGGGCCTCAGCCCCAAGTGAGAGCCGCGCAGCCGCGCACCGCTGCAAAGGATAAGGCAACCTCTGAGAGGCAACCTAAACTCCGCGCCCCGAAATCGTCTGCCATTGTGCTGACGATCCAGCCTGGGGGTGTGGAGAAGGGCCTCTCCTACGGGAAAGCGCTGCTGAAGGCAAAGCAGACTATAGACTTGCCCTCGCTCGGGATCGAGAGCATCGGGTTTCGCCAGGCAGTAACTGGGGCCCGAATGCTCGAGATCAAGGGCGAATCAAGCGGGGACAAGGCGGACTCCCTTGCTGCAAAGCTCAAGATGATGTTCCCCGAATCGGAGTTGAAGGTCACCAGGCCAGTGAAATGTGCGGATCTGCGCGTTTCCTGCCTGGATGACTCTGTCACCGGAGAGGAGTTGGCGGAAACGATTGCCCGCGCTGGGGAGTGCCACCCCAGTGCGGTCAAAGTTGGCGAAATCCGCCGTAACGCTGCAGGCCTGGGCACCGTTTTTGTGCGCTGCCCAGTGACTGCAGCTAAAAAGGTGCTGAAGGGTGGCCGCCTTCTCGTAGGATGGGTTGCGGCAACGGTCAAACTGCTGGCACCGAGGCCCATGCGCTGCTTCCGGTGCCTCGAAGTGGGGCATGTCCGGGAGCAGTGCAATGCGGAGATTGACAGGAGCGCACTTTGCTTCCGTTGCGGCCAACCTGGTCATAAGGCGGGTGGTTGCTCGGCCGAGCCGCACTGCGCAGTTTGCGCGACTGCAGGAAAGCCGGCCGAGCATCAAATGGGAGCCAGTGGGTGCGTCCCGCCTCCCAAGAAGAAAGGGAAGACCGCAACGGGACCAAGAGTCCCAGCGAAACCGAAGAAGAAGACGCCTCCTCCACCTCGCGCTGACACGGTGCGGGAGGAAACAGAGGTGATGGACGTGGACAGCAGTTGCGTCCCGCCACCCAGAGCCGCGTCGGTAATGAGTGCCGCGGCCGGATCGGCGACTGACGCCCAACTGCCCGAGAGCGAGGGAGAGTCCAGTAAGGGCAGAGTGGACACCCTTGATGTGGAGATACCAAACCCGGTGGAACTAGCCCCTGAGAAGGGACCCAGATTCCCCGGGCCTAGGCGGATGACAATCCAGATGTTGCCGAACTATTACTTCGACTACGAGGAAAGGAAGTTTGTTTACTCGAAGGCTGCAGAGGTGAAGGACCGGCAAGGCTCTGTCCTGCGCCTAAGTGGATTTGGGTACTTTGTTACCCAAAAGGTGTTGGCGATGCGGGTGTTCGACGCCACAATGTGCCGCCACGAGGACATACAGGTCAGCGAGATCCGTAAAAGTACGGCAAGTAAGAATGAACGCTACGTTTTAGTGAGCATCCCTAAGGACGCCACTAAAAAGCTGTTGGCGGCAGAGTTCTACCTATAAGGTTGGATATGTTCCAACCTTATAGATAGAACTCAAATTGAGAGACAACCGGACGATGGTAGCGGCCACACAAGGCCAACTCCAGACCCCAGTGAGAACTCTGGGTGCCGGGTGTGGGGAAACCCGGCGCCCCACATACTAATGAGTTCGGAGTATGCGCGATGTGTCACGTGTTCCGACACATCGCCATATGAGAGGGAGAGGCTTCAGGCTCCAGTAGAAGGGGTCCATCAGACCAGCGCCATCCGGGGCTGCGGAGAATGCGACAGCGCGTCCCGCGAACCCGATGCATGGCGATTGAGAGGGAACACCCCAGGTTTTTAGTGGGTAGGCCGCCCTTCTGGCGGAGATTCCCACATAACCACCGTGCCTGCCTGGCCGGTGGCATCCATCAAGGATTTTCCTGGGTCAAAAAAAAAAAAAAAAAAAGGTTAGGTTAGGTTGGGGTGCGGTGCCGGCTACCTCCTCGAAGCTCATCCAGTACTATCCTTTGCGAATTCTTAATACGGGGGGATAGTACTAGATTGGGCGGGTGCACCCTGGGTACGGTCAATAACTTCTCCTGAGTTTGGAGATCTTGTTGGCCGTAGCTAAAGTCCGGACTGGGGGGGAATTTCTGCGCACGCCCCTAAGCTTTTATTAGGAGCGCGCGCAGAAACTGGGGAAGGGCTCGGCAGGAGGCTGAGCAGAGGTCAAGAGGACCTGTGGAGGAGGCTCGCCCGGCGCCCTGGAGAGTCCGGGAAGCGGTGGTGCGAGCCTAAGGCGGCCTTGAGTGGCTGCGGGGCTCGGTCGGCGTCCCAGTCTTATACTGGGTAGCGGCGATGCGAGTCGGGGGACCTTCTGCGCACGCCCCTAAGCTTTTATTAGGAGCGGGTGCAGAAGCTGGGGATGGGCTTGGCAGGAGGCTGAGCAGTCCGGGCGAGTCCGCTCGGACGTTGGTGTGTGGCCCTCCGCGTGTCCCTCTGATCAGCAGAGGGCACAGTGGATGGGTGATGAGCGGAGTCTCGCCTGACGGACGAGGTGGAGGGACGCCCTCGTGTAGAGCGTCCTTTTTATATATTTATTGTTATTTATTTATTATTATATTTGTGTATATTATTATGTATTACATGTATATATCTTAATCCTAAGTTTTTAGTGCCCGGCGATGGGATGCATGGCTGCAGGGAATATAATAAAAAAAATGCAGTCGCGAGGGCACCAACTCAGGCCGTCAAGCCCTTAAACTGTCAAAACACCATGGCGAGTTGTAATACGAAAATATTACCCCAGGTGGGTACCGTCGGTGCTGCCGACGGAGAATCCCGCTCTCCTTCTGGAGGCTGCCCTTCGTATTCTGGGGGGGGCACCAACCGCCTTGAGGGCCTCGGCCCTCACAACGACGACCTCGGCAAATGCTTGGACAACGAAAAATGCAAAACGAAAGGAATTTTGAAGGATGACGCGCTACGCGCGAGTTCACTGGAGAGGAAGCCCAGCGATGACGGCCTACTTTCTAGGTCGATGTCGCTGGAAGGTTCTGGATTTTGGAGTCTTGGTGACGAAGAGGTGAGCGACCAAGATATGAATGACTCAGAAGTGGGTCTGCGGTCGACGGGGTCTCCGACTCGCGAGATGTATCTAAAATCTCAACACCGGAAGCGCCGAATGGGCAAGAATGACCCTTACGAGGAGACAGAAGCTCCGGCTCCAAAGTTGCCTACAGCGCGAAGAAGCAGAGGCCGACCGCCTACCACAGGCCAGTACGTTGGCCTCGCTCAGGCCAAGGCGGCCCTCGTAGCTGTGCAGAGGCAGGAGATGGAGCTGCAGGCGGAGCGGGACATCCGGGAAATGTCCCAGACACTACGCTCCAACAAATCGGCGGAACAACTGCCCGAGTTGACATCGGAGGGATCGGAGGAGCTCGCCTCCGATATCAGTAACAAGGTGCTGGCTTCCGTGGCCATCATAAACAATGTGGCCACCAAATCTGGGAACCTGAAAGGCACGTTCCAACGTGCCCTGAAAGATGCTGCCCTAACGGTCCAAGGCGCGCTGGCAGACCTGCAGAAGAGGTCCTCGACAGAGGAGACCCAAAAACTACAGGCTGCCAACTCGCGCCTTCGAGAGGAAGTCGCGGAGCTCCGGAAGGAGATGGCGGAGCTCCGTGCAGAGATGAATAAGGCGCGAAACTCCATTCCTCCGCAGGCCTCGGGATCCAAGATCCGAAACGAGCCCCGTCCAGCGGAGGAGATGGAACAAGCGATTCTGCGGCAGGTGGGCGGAATGCTCAGTGCTCGCTTCGAGGCATTGGAGGAACGCCTCCTGCCTGAAAAACGCATCCGCCCCCCTCTGGCCGCGGACCGACGAAACGATGCGGATCCAAGGGCTGGTATCGTCCAGCAGCCGGATCCTCCCACTGCGTCGACCTCGGCGCAAGTCCCGAAGCCCAAACCCAATAAGGGCAAGGGAAAGGGAAAGTCCTCGGCTCCTGAAGCCGGACCCCCGAAAGCGACTGTCCCTCCTGCCCCCCTCTCACGGCCTCTCACTGAGGCCTGGGCGGAGGTTGCCAATAGGAAGGGGAGGCCAAGAGATCAGCAGCCCCGACCTGCAAAGGCAGCACAGGCGGAGAGACCCCCGAAAAGAAACTTGGCCCCACAGGCGAAGCCCAAGAAGAAAGTGAGGATCCGCCCCCAGCGTACGGCAGCGGTAGTGATCACATTGCTGCCGGGGGCGGAAAAGAAGGGACTGGATTATACCAGGGTGTTGGGTGAGGCCAGGTCCAAGTTGGACCTCAGCGGCTTCCCGCCCCTAAAAATGAGAGTAGCGGCCACTGGGGGCCGTGTAATAGAAGTTTCTGGCACGGAGCGGTCCGAAAAGGCTGACTCCCTGGCCTTAAAGCTACGCGAAGTGTTCCAGGGCGCCGAGGGAGAAATCCGGGTTTCCCGGCCGGTCACCACTGCGGATCTGCGGGTGAGCGGCTTGGACGACTCGGTCGGCGTCCAGGAGCTGACCGAGTGCCTCGCCAAGGCCGGAGGCTGTGCTGCGCTGGACCTCAAGGTCGGAGAGTTAAGAAAAGGCGCGGCGGGCATGGGCACTGCCTTCGTGCGATGCCCCGCAATGGCCGCAAAAAAGATTGTGGCGGCCGGCAACCGGGTGTTGGTGGGCTGGGTGGCGGCGCGGGTTGAGGTCCTAGAGGCCCGCCCCCGCCGCTGCTTCCGGTGTCTTGCACTGGGCCATGTTATGGCCCAGTGCAAGTCTGAGGTAGATCGCAGCGGGGAATGCTACCGCTGCGGCCAAACGGGCCATAAGGCCAGCGACTGCTCCGCTGCCCCCCACTGCACCTTATGTGCAGCTGCGGGGAAGCCGGCGAAACACCTCTCCGGGGGCAAGGCATGCGCCAAGCCCCCGTCCAAGATAGAGGGCCTTAAGAAAAGAAAAGCTGCGACCAAAGCCGGGTCGCAGCCGACTCGCCCCACAGTGGAGCAGGTGGCTACCATGGACGTAAATTAGGATGACGACCCTGAATTTTCTCCAGGCGAACATCAACCACTCTGCCAGAGCTCAGGACCTTCTTCTCCAGAACCTGGCAGAGAGGTTGATCAAGGTGGCCGTGGTGGCCGAGCCATACCGGATCCCGCCCAGAACGGACTGGGTTGGAGATCTGGATGGCCTGGTGGCGATCACCACCCAGTCGCCTGCTCAGTCTCCCCCTCTCGAGGACGTGGTGAGGGGCAGGGGACACGTTGCGGCTCGGATTGGAGGTACGGTAGTTGTGGGGGTGTATTTCTCCCCCAACAGGGTCCTCGCCGAATTCGAGAGTTTTCTCGGTGACGTGGGGACCCTGGTGGGGCAGAACCGTCCCCGATCGGTCGTCGTCCTCGGAGACCTCAACGCCAAGTCCACGGCGTGGGGGTCTCCGAGGACCGACGCCAGGGGCGTGGCCGTCAACGAATGGCTGGTGGAAACGGGGATGTGTGTGGTTAACCGCGGGTCGGAGGACACGTGCGTGCGGCGGTCGGGTGGGTCGATCATCGACGTTACCCTTGCCACCCCTGAGCTTGCAGCACGTGTCCGGGACTGGGAGGTCCTGGTGGACGAGGAGACGCTCTCTGACCATCGGTATATCCGGTTCAGCGTCTCCTCGTCGTTGGTGGGACAGAGCCTGCGGCCGCCGCCAGCAGTTGGACGGCGTTGGGCGCTAACCCGTCTGGACACGGATTTGTTGCGGGAAGCCGCAATTGTCCAGACGTGGAATGCCCCCCCTTCCGAAGACGTAGACTTGGACGCCGCAGTCGATGGACTGTGCGAGGCCGTGGCGCACGTGTGCGACGCCGCCATGCCGCGTGCGAGGCCTCCGCAGGCCAAGCGCCAAGTTTATTGGTGGAATGAGGAGATCGCCGAGCTCCGCCGCCAGTGTTTGGCGGGGCGCCGTCGCTACCAGCGGCACCGCCGGAGGAGGATGCGGGACGAGGAGGAGCTGGACCGCCTGTACGCTGCCTACAGAGAGGTGTGCAAGTCCCTCCGCGTAGTGATTAGCCAGGCCAAGGAACAGGCCTGGATAGAAATGCTCGCATCGTTGGAGAGAGACCCGTGGGGACGGCCCTACAAGTGGGCCCGCCAGAAACTGCGACCTTGGGCCCCTCCAGTGACCAGCACCCTGGAGCCGGTGGTCCTCCGGCGGGTGGTTGAGGGACTGTTCCCTGGTAGTCCGGGGACCGAATTTGTCCCTCCCACCATGCCGGCGCCTGCCGCGGAGGTGGAAGAGGAAGTTCCCGAGGTCACGCAGGGTGAGTTGGGAGCAGCCGTCCTCAGGATGAGGGCTAAAAACACGGCGCCAGGGCCCGATGGGATTCCCGGTCGCGCATGGGCCCTCGTCCAAGAGGAGTTGGGAGAGCAGTTGAGGGCGCTACTCGACCGCTGCCTGCGGGAAGGCAGATTCCCCAGGCGGTGGAAGACGGGCCGACTCGTCCTGATAAGGAAGGAGGGGCGCCCGGCGGACCAGCCGGCGGGGTATCGCCCAATTGTGCTGCTTGACGAGGCGGGCAAGCTCCTGGAGCGAGTGGTGAATGCCCGCCTCGTCAACCACCTCGAGAATGTCGGCCCGGATCTGGCCGACACACAATTTGGGTTTCGGAGAGGTCGCTCGACGATCGACGCAATAGCGCACGTCCGCGACCTCTCCGACGAGGCGTGCTCCAGCGGCGGGGTGATGTTGGCGGTATCCCTTGACATCGCCAACGCGTTTAACACCCTGCCCTGGACCGTAATATTGGAGGCGCTGGGTTACCACAACGTGCCCCAGTACCTCCGACGCCTCGTGGGGGACTACCTCTCGAATCGAGAGGTAGTCTACCCCACAAAGGACGGAGAAGGCCGGAACCCCATGACCCGTGGCGTTCCACAGGGGTCTGCAGTGGGCCCCACCCTGTGGAACGTCGGGTATGATTGGGTTTTGAGGGGCGCTAACCTTCGTGGCGTCGGCGTCGTTTGTTACGCTGACGACACGTTGGTTACTGCCCGGGGGCGGACGTTTAGAGAGGCGTCCATCCTGGCCACCGCCGCTGTTGCTGCGGTGGTGGCCAGGATCCGGCGGTTGGGCCTGGAGGTGGCGCTCCACAAATCCGAGGCCATCTGCTTCCATGGGCCTCGGCGGGCGCCACCTGCGGGCTCTACGATAGTGGTGGGCGGAGTGTCCATTGCTGTCGGCACGACGCTGAAATATCTTGGCGTCGTGCTCGACAGCAGATGGAGTTTCGGGGCCCACTTTGACGGCTTGACCCCGAGAGTCGTGGGGACGGCGGCTGCTTTGAGCCGCCTCCTTCCGAACCTCGGAGGAGGAGGGGGAAGTTGTCGCCGCCTGTATATGGCAGTGGTGAGGTCGATGGCCCTCTACGGGGCCCCAATATGGGCCAATTCCCTGGGCCCGAGGGAGGTCGCCCGGCTCCATAGGGGCCAGAGGGTGATGGCAGTGAGGGTGTGTCGGGGGTACCGCACACTCTCCCACGAGGTGGCCAGTGTCCTGGCTGGTTCCCTACCGTGGGACTTGGGGGCCAAGGTCCTCTCCGAGGTGTACTGGCGCAGAGTGAGCGCACGAGCGAGCGACCTGCGGCCTGCCCCGCGGGAGATCGAGCAGTGGCGGAGGAGGGCAAGGGACGACGCCCTCGAATCATGGAGCCGGCGGATCGCCTTGGTCCGGAGGAGGGGAGCCGGAGCTGTCCGGCTTCTGGAGGCGATCCGACCTGTACTGGCGGAGTGGGTACACCGCGACCACGGGAGTCTCTCCTTCCGGTTGACACAGGTCCTCTCGGGGCACGGCTGCTTCGGGAGGTATCTGTGTCGCGTGGCCCGGAGGGAGGAGACTCCGGAATGTCATCAGTGCGGCTGTGCCGAGGAGACGGCGCAGCACGTACTGGAGTCGTGCCCGGGGACGACGGACCCGCGACTAATCTTAGCCGCGGCAATGGGTGGAGACCTCTCGTTGCCGAACATCCTAACACGGATGGTTGCCGACGAGAGGTCCTGGGAGGCGATGGCCACTTTCTGCGAGGAGGTAATGTCGCAGAGAGAGGCCGAGGAGCGGGAGAGAGAGGCAGATCCCCTCGCTCACCCGCTCCGGAGAGGGCGGAGACGGAGGCGCGCAAGTCAAGATCGCACGCCGTCTCCACTCGGAGGGTCTGGGGTGGCGGATGTGGGGACATCCGCTGCCTCTTCCTAGTCACCTAGTTGACAGAACCCTCTAGAGTGGTCGACGCGCCCAAATGTTCCAGGGCGCATCGTCACGAGGTGGGAAGGGGGTAACTTATCACCCCCTCCCGAGGCGGGTCCACCAGGGATGGACAATCGGCAGGATGGAGCCACGGTGCATACTTTGCATGGGCCCGTGGCTTCACCCCACTTGCCGTTGCTGTGGAACATCTTGGGGTTTTAGTTGGTATTAGCGCCACCGCTGCGGCCGTGGCGTTGGAGTCCAACATCCCCCGCTCGTAACCCCACACGAGCGGGCATGCGTAAAAGCATTTCCCCAAGTCAAAAAAAAAAAAAAAAAAAAAAAGGTTAGGTTAGGTTAGGTTAGGTTGGGGTGGGGTGCGGTGCCGGCTACCCCCTCGAAGCTCATCTAGTACTATCCTCTGCGAATTCATAATACGGGGGGATGGTACTAGATTGGGCGGGTGCACCCTGGGTACGGTCAATAACTTCTCCTAAGATTGGAGATCTTGTTGGCCGTAGCTAAAGTCCGGACTGGGGGGGAATTTCTGCGCACGCCCCTAAGCTTTTATTAGGAGCGCGCGCAGAAACTGGGGAAGGGCTCGGCAGGAGGCTGAGCAGTCTGGGGCGAGTCCGCCCGGATGCTGGGGAGTGGTCCGACGACACGTGTCGGGAGTTTGGTTGGCGCCTCAGCCTGTGCTGAGTGGCGATGACGTGAGTCTGGGAGTTCCTCTCCGCGTGTCCCTATGAAGGTAGCATAGGGCACAGTGGATGAGGCATGGTGAGGCTCAAGAATGAGCTTCAGTGTTGGTCCAAACAAGGATCGACGTGGAGGTGTTCGTGACGACAGTCCGCGGGCGTCTCCCCTTTGTCTACTTTCGTAGCAATCGGGACGGGCGTGCGGGCTGTTGTTACGAACATATATTTGTATATATTTATGTGTATTATATATTGTGTATTCTATGTATGTATAATCCTAATCCCAAGTTTTTAGTGCCCGGCGATGGGACGCATGGCTGCAGGGAATAATCAATAAAAAATGCAGTCGTTAGGGCACCAACCCAGGCTGTCAGGCCTCTAAACTGACCACAACAAAAATAATGGCGAGTTGCAAAGAGAATATACTACCCCAGGTGGGTACCGTCGGTACTGCCGACGGAGAATCCCACTCTCCCACGGGAGGCTGCCCCTCGTATTCTGGGGGGGGCAACAACCGCTCTTTAATAAAAAACGACAATGATGGCAAGAACACGGACAACGAAGGCAATGTGGATCGGATACAGAAGAAGAGTAGGGTGCCGAGCAAAAAGAGAATTGCTAAACACCTAACGGAGGGAAAGGGGCAAAACCCCGAAAGTAATGAGTCAGACAACTCATCCTGTGTGTCTATGACCTCGCAGACATCACACAAAGGGAGGAAGCGTACGAGAACACGCACGAGAGAAAGTGGCGGCGACAGCTGCTCGCACTCAGACAGCGGGTCGGATGCTCCGGCTCCGAAGGTCATCGCAGCAAAGGAAAAGCGGGGCAGAGGCAGACCGCCCACCACGGGCCAATATGTCGGCCTCGCCCAGGCTAAGGCGACCCTCGTGGCCGCACACAAGGAGGAGATGAGGCTCCAGGCTGAGCGAGAAGTTGATGAAATGTCCCGGAAGCACCGTATTTCGAGAGCGGCTTCAGACCGAATGTCGGAGTCGTCAGTGTCGATGGAGCAGGAGGATGAGCCCCTGGCCTTCGAACTGAATAGGAAAGTCCTGGACTCGGTGGCCATTATTGAATCAGTGGCCACAAAGTCCAAAAATATCAAGGGCACATTTGTGCGCGCCCTAAAGGAAGCAACTGCCTCCATTAGGGAAGCAGTAGAGGACCTCCGTAAGAGGTCTACATCGGACGAAACGAAGAGGCTGCAGGCTGCCAACGTGCGCCTGCAGGATGAAGTTAAGGAGCTCCGGAAGGAGATGGTGGAGCTCCGCAAAGAGTTGATGCAGTCGCTTGCTACCCCCGTGCCGCGGCTCCCCGAGCGTTCATCGCCCGGCAGGGCGGCTGGTGAGGACCTGACGCAGAGCATACTACGACAGGTCGGTGGAATGATGAGCGCGCGGTTCGAGGCCCTGGAGGACCGTCTCCCGCCCGAACCGCGAGTTCGCCCTCCGCTTGCAGCCGACCGCAGGAACCCCGTGCCCCCTGCGGCTTCCGTGGTAGTCGTGAACCGAAGGAATGAGTTCCGGAAGGTCCCGATCCCGGAGCCGCAGCCAGGCCAGTCGGGGATGCCTGCGGTCATGGATACGACAAATCCCCTTCCCCCCGAAACCCGTAAGGGTAAGAAGGGTAAGAAGGGGAAACTTGGAAATAACACCGTGGCCAAGGGCAAACAGCCCGAGGCCACCAATACCGGATATGACGTGCCCCAAGTGGAGCCAGAGACTGCGCCCGTGACTCGTGCAACACTAGGGTCATGGTCAGAAGTTGTACGACGAAGAAAGGGTGGCAGAATGGCGGAGCACGAAAGGACAAGGTCATCTGCTCCCGAGCGAAACCAGGTTCTGAAACCGGTCCCACCAACAGTGCGGTCTCGTGGACAAACCACACAGGCGAAGGCGGCCAAACTCCGTCCCCCCCGTACTGCAGCTGTAGTGATTACGTTGCAGCCGGAGGCGATGGAGAAAGGTATAACGTATGCCAAGGTGTTAGCGGCAGCCAGAAGCCGCATAGATCTCGCAACTCTTGGGATGCCACCCCTGAAGATGAGAGCAGCGGCCACTGGAGCACGCATTCTGGAAATTTCCGGAGTGGAGAAAGAGGGAAAGGCGGACTCCCTAGCTGAAAAGCTGAAAGAGGTGTTCCAAGCGTCTGGGGAAATACAGGTGTCAAGACCGACCACCACCGTGGACTTGCGTGTGAGTGGCTTGGATGACTCTGTAGCTCCCAACGAGCTGACGGAGGCCCTTGCTAAAGCCGGAGGATGCCTGTCGTCATCCATTAAAATGGGTGAAATTAGGACGGGCCCAG
Source organism: Agriopis aurantiaria (assembly GCA_914767915.1). Classification (NCBI taxonomy): domain Eukaryota; kingdom Metazoa; phylum Arthropoda; class Insecta; order Lepidoptera; family Geometridae; genus Agriopis; species Agriopis aurantiaria. Next base: position 8,484,971 of record OU612007.1, read on the forward strand.
CAGGAATGGGTACGGTCTTTGTGAGGTGTCCCATCGTGGCCGCCAAAAAGATCATGGCTAGCGGTGGTCGTGTAATGGTGGGATGGGTTGCGGCGCGGGTCCAGCTCTTGGACGCTAGACCGCGTCGTTGTTACAGATGCCTTGCACTGGGGCACGTTAGGGCCAAGTGTAAGTCGGAAGTGGACCGCAGCGACGAATGTCATCGCTGCGGACAAAAGGGCCATAAGGCCAGCGGATGTTCTGCCGCGCCGCACTGCACACTGTGTGCAGCTGCGGAGAAACCGGCTGACCACCTCTCCGGGGGCAAGGCTTGCGCCAAGCCCCCGTTGAAGATAGGGGGGAGAAGGAAGCCCGCTGCGACTAAGGCCAAGGCCAAGTCACAGCCGTCTGGCCCAGTAATGGAGCAGGTGGATTGCATGGAGGAAAATTAGTATGACACTAACTTTCCTCCAGGCGAACGTGAACCACTCCGCCCGTGCGCAGGATCTCCTCCTGCAATGTATGGCTGAGCGGTCGATACACGTGGCTGTGCTTGCCGAACCGTATGTGGTCCCGGTTAGATCTGACTGGGTCGGGGACCTTGACGGACTGGTGGCAATTACTGCGCAGTCCCCGGTGCGTTCTCCCACCCTCGATGGTGTGATAAGGGGCAGGGGGTTTGTCGCCGCTTTGGTTGGTGAGGTAGTTGTTGTGGGGGTGTACTTCTCCCCGAACAGGGTCTTTGCCGAGTTTGAGGACTTTCTCATTGAAGTTGGAACCCTGGTGGGTCAAAGCCGCCCCCATTCTGTCATCGTCCTTGGAGACCTCAACGCCAAATCCGTGGCGTGGGGGTCTCCGATGTCTGATGTACGGGGAAGAGCAGTTGAGGAGTGGCTGGTGGAGACTGGACTATGCGTCCTTAATAGAGGGAATGAGAACACATGCGTACGGCGATGGGGTGGGTCGGTGGTCGACGTGACGTTCGCCACCCCTGAAATTGCGCATCGTGTTCGTGACTGGGAGGTGCTGGTGGACGAGGAGACGCTATCTGACCATCGCTACATCCAGTTTAGAGTCTCCTCGTCGTCAATGGAGGATCATGAGCGGGTCCCGCCTACGTCCGGCCCACGGTGGGTCTTGAAACGCCTGAATTTGGAGCTGCTACAGGAGGCGGCTGTTGTTCAGGCTTGGAACGTCCCTCCTTTGGAGCCCGTAGACATAGATGCGGAGGCGGATGCGCTGTGCAAGGCGATGGCCCATGTCTGTGACACCGCTATGCCCCGTGCCAAGACCTTGCCGTCAAAGCGCCAGGTTTACTGGTGGTCGGATGAGATTGCCGAACTTCGTCGCCTGTGTCTGGAGAAGCGTCGTCGCTACCAGAGGTACCGGAGAAAAAGACGCCAGGAGATGACCGAGTTGGATGCCCTCTACGCTGCATATAGAGAGGCGTCCAAGGCTCTTCGCGTAGCAATTAGCGAAGCCAAGGCAAATGCGTGGAGGCAGCTTCTGGAGACACTGGAGCAAGATCCGTGGGGGCGCCCGTACTTGATGGCGAGGCAAAAGCTTCGCCCATGGGCGCCTCCCGTCACCAGTACGCTGCAGCCGTTGATACTCTGGCGAGTGGTGCAGGGACTGTTTCCCGAGAGACCGGGAACGGAATTTGTCCCTCCCACAACGAATGCAGCACGAGAAGAAAATACCGGAGAGGAAGAGGAGCAGCCCCCTGACGTGTCAGAAGGAGAATTGGGAGCAGCAGTCTTGCGAATGAGGGCCAAGAACACGGCACCCGGGCCGGATGGCATACCAGGTCGTGCGTGGGCCCTCGCTGAGGACGCTCTGGGACCCCGCTTGAGGGATCTCTTCAGCCGCTGTATGCGGGAGGGAAGATTTCCCAAAAGATGGAAGAGAGGAAAGCTCGTTCTCCTTCGGAAGGAGGGACGACCAGCCGATCAGCCTTCGGGATATCGCCCGATTGTGCTGCTTGACGAGGCGGGCAAGCTGCTGGAGCGAGTCGTTGCTGCCCGCATCGTCAGGCACCTGGAAAGGGATGGCCCCGATTTGGCTGACGCCCAGTTCGGATTCCGAAGAGGTCGCTCGACAATTGACGCGATAAAATGCGTCCGAAACCTCTCAGAGGAGGCGTGCTCTGATGGCGGGGTAATGTTGGCTGTGTCACTGGATATAGCCAACGCGTTCAACACCCTGCCATGGACGACAATTTTGGGAGCGCTCGGGCACCATCGCGTGCCCCAATATCTCCAGCGCCTCATAGGGGACTATCTCTCGGACAGGGAGGTAGTCTTTCCAACCAAGGACGGAGAAAAGAGAAGCCCCATGACGCGTGGCGTTCCGCAGGGGTCGGCTTTAGGACCACACCTGTGGAATATTGGATACGACTGGGTCCTTCGAGGCGCTAACCTTCGTGGCGTCAATGTCGTATGCTACGCTGACGACACGTTGGTCACCGCTCGGGGACGAACGTATAAAGAGGCGGCAATCTTGGCAACGGCTGGAGTCGCGGCGGTGGTGGCCAGGATCCGGCGGTTGGGCCTGGAGGTGGCGCTCCACAAATCTGAGGCCATTTGCTTTCATGGTCCACGGAGAGCGCCGCCTGCCGGATCCCACATAGTAGTTGGAGGGACCTCTATTGCCGTCAGACCGACATTAAAATACCTAGGCGTTGTACTTGAGAGCAGGTGGAAGTTCAGTGCACATTTGCAGCAACTTACCCCCAAACTGACGGGCACCGCTGCAGCACTGAGCCGTCTTCTTCCCAACATGGGTGGGGGAAATGCGAGCTGCCGTCGCCTGTACATGGCGGTGGTACGCTCAATGGCACTATATGGTGCCCCAATATGGGCTGAGTCACTTGACCGGAGGGAAACTGCACTCCTCTATAGGACACAGCGCGTGATGGCCGTGAGAGTGTGCAGGGGCTACCGTACACTCTCACACGAAGTGGCCTGTGTTCTTGCAGGATCCCTGCCGTGGGACCTGGAGGCTGAACTGCTGTCCGAGGTCTTCTGGTGCAGGGCACGCGCAAGGGAGCGAGATTTACGCCCAGTACTACAAGAAGTGGAACGATGGCGCAGCGTTGCTAGGGCCAGGGCCATAGACACTTGGAAGCAGAGGCTCCTTGAGGGACCCACACGGAGAGGAACCGGTGCCCAACGGCTCCTTGAGGCAATCGGGCCCATACTCGCTGAGTGGGTCCTGCGGGAGCATGGTACCTTGACTTTCCGGCTGACACAGGTGCTCACCGGACATGGCTGTTTCGGGAGGTACTTGTGTCACGTAGCCGGAAGAGAAGAGACCCCGGAGTGCCACCGATGCAGCTGTGCGGAAGACACCGCGCAGCATGTGCTGGAAACATGCCCGGAAGAGGCGGAACCACGACAGTCTCTGGTCGCGGTAGTGGGGGCTGACCTCTCTTTGCCGACCATCATAGCCAAGATGGTCGATGAAGAGAGGTCATGGGAGGCCGTGGTCTCTTTCAGTGAGACGGTGATGTCACGGAGGGAAACTGAGGAAAGAGAAAGGGAAGCTGACCCCCTTGCCCATCCGCGCCGAAGAGCGCGCTTGCGGAGACGAGCCAATAGAACTCGTACTCCATCTCCACTTGGAGGGTCAGGGTGATAGATGCGGGGGCATCCAGCGCTTCAAGCGCTTCAGGCGCTCCAAGCGCTGGATGCCCCCAAGAGACAATGAGATGACAATGTACTGGGTACTCCAAGTACACTTCGGAGCTGAATGGGTTGGGTTCTGTCCCCTCCCGAGGTGAGTCCCCCCCCTACTGGGGCGGACATTGACATTGACGGGGTTGCGGTGAATACGATAGCGGTCCCACAACCCCTGTCATTTTAAGGTCAGTGAAGAAAGACCATCGTGGGGTTTTAGTCGGTAGGGGCACTCTGGTGCCGAGTCCGACATCACCTGCCCCTCTCTAATGATGGGTGGGTATGCATAAACGCATTTCCCCATGTAAAAAAAAAAAAAAAAAAAAAAAAAAAAAAAAAGGTTAGGTTGGGGTGCGGTGCCGGCTACCTCCTCGAAGCTCATCTAGTACTATCCTTTGCGAATTCTTAATACGGGGGGATAGTACTAGATTGGGCGGGTGCACCCTGGGTACGGTCAACAACTTCTCCTGAGTTTGGAGATCTTGTTGGCCGTAGCTAAAGTCCGGACTGGGGGGGAATTTCTGCGCACGCCCCTAAGCTTTTATTAGGAGCGCGCGCAGAAACTGGGGAAGGAGCTCGGTGTAGCTGAGCGGGGCCAGACAAGGGTGTCTGAGCCAGAGGGCTCTCCGCGTGTCCCTCTGATTAGCAGAGGGCACAGTGGACGGGCATGACTCGTCGTGGACGAGTGGAGAGGGATGTGCCCGGTATGTACTAGCACTACTGCCGGGCTTAACGTCGGAGATCGTAACCCCGTTTGCCGCGCCAGTCATGTCTTGGCGCGTGCGATGGGACCGAGGGTCTTGGCTTAACCGCCCGGGCCGCGAGGAAGAAAACCTCTCTAAAAAATCACCCCGAAGGTTAAGCGGCGGCGCAGCGCGAGAATCTGCATGGCCACCGGGTTGGTTGGTCGTTACTGCGTTCCCCGCGAGAGCCCAGTCGAAGCTCTGCGCGGGTTAAACCCTAGACTTACCCGGGTACAGGGGGCACTGCCCGGGTGGACCGCATATTTCCCCCATACTCGTGGGAACAAAATGTCAAAAAATTAATTTGTTATAACACACCACACCGAGGGAAAGGGGCTAGTCCCCGACAGTGATGGGTCAGACGGCTCATCGTGCAGGAGCTACGTGTCGCTGAGCTCAGCGGCACCGAGCGATAGGAGGAAGCGTGGGAGACCACGGACGAGGAGAAGCGGCGACGACAGCTGCTCGAGCTCTGGCAGTGGGTCAGATGCTCCGGCTGCAAAGGTAGTCGCCGTTAAAGAGAAGAGGGGCAGAGGCCGACCGCCCACCACGGGCCAATACGTCGGACTCGCCCAAGCCAAGGCGGCCCTTATAGCCGCACACAAGGAGGAGATGAAGCTCCGGGCCGAGCAAGAGGTTGCGGATATGGCCCGGACGCAACGTCTCAGGAGAACAGCTCCGAGCAGCTCCTTGGAGTGCTCGGCACCAATGGAGCAAGAGGACGAGCCTCTGGCCGCGGAACTGGCCAGGAAAGTCCTGGATTCCGTGGCCATCATAGAATCGGTGGCCGTAAAGTCCGGGAACCTTAAGGGCACATTCACACGTGCCCTTAAGGAGGCGTCGGCCTATATAAAGGAGGCAGTGGAGGATCTCCGCAAGAGGTCCTCATCGGATGAGACGAGGAGGCTGCAGGCAGCCAACAAGCGCCTGCAGGAGGAGGTCAGCGAACTTCGCAAGGAGATGGCTGAGCTCCGAAAGGAGATGCGTGGGGGAACGCCTAGTGCTCTCTCTGCGCCGCAGCCCCCCGGGCAATCCTCGCCTAGCAGGGCTGCGTCGCCGAGACTCACAGGCGAGCTGCTGACGCAGCAGATATTGAGACAAGTTGGTGGGATGATGAACGCGCGGCTCGAGGCCCTGGAGGACCGTCTCCCGCCCGAACCGCGAGTTCGTCCCCCGCTTGCAGCCGACAGAAGGAACCCCGTGGCCCCTGCGGCTTCCGTGGTAGTCGTGGACCGAAGGAACGAGTTCCGGAAGGTCCCGATCCCGGAGCCGCAGCCTGGCCAGTCGGGGACGCCCGAGTCAATGGACGTGACGCCTCCCCTTCCCCCTGAAACCCGCAAGGGTACTAAGGGTAAGAAGGGGAAATTTGGAAAGGACACCGTGGCCAAGGGCAAACAGCCCGCGGCCCCCAACACCGGACGTGACGCGCCCCAAATGGCCAAAGTCCAGCCCGGCGTGAGCTGGGTGGAGGTGGCCAAGAGGGGCCGGAAGAAGAAGAAAGGTGGCGCCGCGGCAGCACCGGCTCCCTCGCAGGGGTCTCAGCCCCAAGCGACAGCCGCACAGCCGCGCCGCGCCAACAAGGAGATGGAACAGAAGAAAGGGCAACCTAGACTTCGCGCCCCAAAATCGTCAGCCATCGTGCTGACGATGCTGCCTGAAGGTGCGAAGAAGGGCCTTACATACGAGAAGGCCTTGCTGATGGCAAGGTCTAAAATTAACTTGGCCCCGCTCGGTATCGAGCGTCTCGGGTTCCGTCAGGCAATGACTGGGGCCCGGATGCTCGAGGTATACGGCGAGGCCTCCGAGGACAAGGCGGACTCCTTCGCTGAAAAGCTGAAGGAGGTGTTCCTCGGGTTGGACATACGCGTCACCAGGCCGGTCAAGTGTGCAGACATGCGCATTTCCGGCCTGGATGACTCAGTGACTGGACAGGAGGTGGCGGAGGCTATTGCCCGCGTCGGGGCGTGTCGCTCGGACGCGGTCAAAGTCGGAGAAATCCGCCGCAACGCTGCAGGCCTGGGCACAGCCTTTGTACGGTGCCCAGTGGCTGCAGCCAAAAAGGTGATGGCGGGCGGACGTCTTTTGGTGGGCTGGGTTTCGGTGCAGGTCAAACTGTTGATACCGAAACCCCTGCGATGCTTCCGGTGCCTCGAGGTGGGGCACGTCCGTGAGCACTGCAAGGCCGAGATTGATCGGAGCAATCTATGCTTCCGATGTGGCCAACCCGGTCACAAGGCGGGCGATTGCACGGCTGAGCCGCGCTGCGCAGTATGCGCAACAGCAGGGAAGCCGGCCGAGCATCGCGTGGGAGGCAGCGGATGCGCTCCACCTCCCAAAAAGAAGACGGCCACATCGGGGCGTGGTACCCCGCGTGCGAAAGCACCCCGTCCACCCAGCGCTGTTCCAGCGCCGGGTAGGATGGATGTGGCCTAGGACGTGACGGACGACTGGGCATCGGTGACGGCCACCGCCACGTGGCCCTCACCAGTCCCCAAGGAAACTCTGGGCGCCGGGTTCAGGGGAACCTGGCGCCCACCTTTAGGAGTTTCGTGTATGCGCGATGTGTCACGTGTTCCGACACATCGCCATATGAGAGGGAGGAGGTGAAAGCTCCTGGTGGAGGGGTCCACTGGACCAGCGCCCGTCGGGGCAGCGGGGAGTACGATAGTATGTACCGCACCCCGACGTATGGCGATCCGAGGGAACACCCCAGGTTTTTAGTGGGTAGGCCGCCCTTCTGGCGGAGAATCCCACATAACCACCGCGCCCCCCTGGGCCGGTGGTATCTATTAAAGATTTTCCTGGGTCAAAAAAAAAAAAAAAAAAAAAAAGGTTAGGTTAGGTTAGGTTAGGTTAGGTTAGGTTAGGTTAGGTTAGGTTAGGTTAGGTTAGGTTAGGTTAGGTTAGGTTAGGTTAGGTTGGGGTGCGGCCACAAGGAGGAGATGAAGCTCCGGGCCGAGCAAGAGGTTGCGGATATGGCCCGGACGCAACGTCTCACGAGAGCAGCTGCTCCGAGCCGCTCCTTGGAGTGCTCGGCACCAATGGAGCAAGAGGACGAGCCTCTGGCCGCGGATCTGGCCAGGAAAGTCCTGGATTCCGTGGCCATCATAGAATCGGTGGCCGTAAAGTCCGGGAACCTTAAGGGCACATTTACCCGTGCCCTCAAGGAGGCGTCGGCCTACATAAAGGAGGCGGTGGAGGAGCTCCGTAGGAGATCCTCATCAGACGAGACAAGGAGGCTGCAGGCCGCCAACAAGCGCCTGCAGGAGGAGGTCAGCGAACTTCGCAAGGAGATGGCTGAGCTCCGAAAGGAGATGCGTGGGGGAACGCCTAGTGCACTCTCCGCGCCGCAGCCCCCCGGGCAATCCCCGCCTAGCAGGGCTGCGTCGCCGAGACTCACAGGCGAGCTGCTGACGCAGCAGATATTGAAGCAAGTTGGTGGGATGATGAGCGCGCGGTTTGAGGCCCTGGAGTGCCGTCTCCCGCCCGAACCGCGAGTTCGTCCCGCGCTTGCAGCCGACAGAAGGAACCCCGTGGCCCCTGCGGCTTCCGTGGTAGTCGTGGACCGAAGGAACGAGTTCCGGAAGGTCCCGATCCCGGAGCCGCAGCCTGGCCAGTCGGGGACGCCTGAGTCCATGGACGTGACGCCTCCCCTTCCCCCTGAAACCCGCGAGGGTAAGAAGGGTAAGAAGGGGAAATTCGGAAGAGACACTGTGGCCAAGGGCAAACAGCCCGCGGCCACTAACACAGGACGTGACGCGCCCCAAATGGCCAAAGTCCAGCCCGGCGTGAGCTGGGTGGAGGTGGCCAAGAGGGGCCGGAAGAAGAAAAAAGGTGGCGCCGCGGCAACACCGGCTCCCTCGCAGGGGACTCAGCCCCAAGCGACAGCCGCACAGCCGCGCCGCGCCGCCAAAGAGACGGTACAAAAGGTTAGGCAACCTAGACTCCGCCCTCCGAAATCGTCAGCTATCGTGCTGACGATGGAACCGGCAGGCGTGGAGAAGGGCCTGACGTATGAACGGGCTTTGCTATTGGCAAGGTCCAAAATTAACGTGGCCTCGCTCGGGATCGAGCGTCTCGGGTTCCGTCAGGTAATGACTGGGGCCCGGATGCTCGAGGTATACGGGGAGGCCTCCGAGGACAAGGCGGACTCCTTCGCTGAAAAGCTGAAGGAGGTATTCCTCGGAATGGACATACGCGTCACCAGGCCGGTCAAGTGTGCAGACATGCGCATTTCCAGCCTGGATGACTCAGTGACTGGACGGGAGGTGGCGGAGGCTGTTGCCCGCGTCGGGGCGTGTCGCCCTGACGCGGTCAAAGTCGGCGAAATCCGCCGCAACGCTGCAGGCCTGGGCACAGCCTTTGTACGGTGCCCAGTGGCTGCAGCCAAAAAGGTGATGGCGGGCGGCCGCCTTTTAGTGGGCTGGGTTTCGGTGCAGGTCAAGCTGTTGACACCGAAACCCTTGCGATGCTTCCGGTGTCTCGAGGTGGGGCACGTCCGGGAGCACTGCAAGGCCGAGATTGATCGGAGCAATCTATGCTTCCGATGTGGCCAACCCGGTCACAAGGCGGGCGATTGCTCGGCTGAGCCGCGCTGCGCAGTATGCGCAACAGCAGGGAAGCCGGCCGAGCATCGCGTGGGAGGCAGCGGATGCGCTCCACCTCCCAAAAAGAAGACGGCCACATCGGGGCGTGGTACCCCGCGTGCGAAAGCACCCCGTCCACCCAGCGCTGTTCCAGCGCCGGGTAGGATGGATGTGGCCTAGGACGTGACGGACGACTGGGCATCGGTGACGGCCACCGCCACGTGGCCCTCACCAGTCCCCAGGGAAACTCTGGGCGCCGGGCTCAGGGGAGCCCGGCGCCCACCTTTAGGAGTTTCGTGTATGCGCGATGTGTCACGTGTTCCGACACATCGCCATATGAGAGGGAGGAGGTGAAAGCTCCTGGTGGAGGGGTCCACTGGACCAGCGCCCGTCGAGGCTGCGGGGAGTACGAAGTATGTACCGCACCCCGACGTATGGCGATCCGAGGGAACACCCCAGGTTTTTAGTGGGTAGGCCGCCCTTCTGGCGGAGAATCCCACATAACCACCGTGCCCCCCTGGGACGGTGGTATCTATTAAAGATTTTCCTGGGTCAAAAAAAAAAAAAAAAAAAAAAAGGTTGGGGTGCGGTGCCGGCTACCTCCTCGAAGCTCATCTAGTACTATCCTTTGCGAATTCTTAATACGGGGGGATAGTACTAGATTGGGCGGGTGCACCCTGGGTACGGTCAACAACTTCTCCTGAGTTTGGAGATCTTGTTGGCCGTAGCTAAAGTCCGGACTGGGGGGGAATTTCTGCGCACGCCCCTAAGCTTTTATTAGGAGCGCGCGCAGAAACTGGGGAAGGGCTCGGTGTAACCGAGCGGGCCAGGCAAGGGTGCCTGAGCCAGAGGGCCCTCCGCGTGTCCCTCTGATCAGCAGAGGGCACAGTGGACGGGCGTGACTCGTCGTGGACGAGTGGAGAGGGATGTGCCCGGTATGTACTAGCACTACTGCCGGGCTTAACGTCGGAGATCGTAACCTCGTTTGCCGCGCCAGTCATGTCTTGGCGCGTGCGATGGGACCGAGGGTCTTGGCTTAACCGCCCGGGCCGCGAGGAAGAAAACCTCTATAAAAAATCACCCCGAAGGTTAAGCGGCGGCGCAGCGCGAGAATCTGCATGGCCACCGGGTTGGTTGGTCGTTACTGCGTCCCCCGCGGGAGCCCAGTCGAAGCTCTGCGCGGGTTAAACCCTAGACTTACCCGGGTACAGGGGGCACTGCCCGGGTGGACCTTTTATTTCCCCCACACTCGTGGGAACAAAAATGTCAAAAGAATTTACTGTTACACACTTTACTGAAGGAAAGGGGCTAGTCCCCGAAAATGATGAGTCGGACGGCTCATCGTGTATGAGCTACGAGTCGCTGAGCTCAGCGGCTCCGAGCGAAAGGAGGAAACGTGGGAGACCACGGACGAGGAGAAGCGGCGACGACAGCTGCTCGAGCTCTGGCAGTGGGTCAGATGCTCCGGCTGCAAAGGTCGTCGCCGTCAAGGAGAAGAGGGGCAGAGGCCGACCGCCCACCACGGGCCAATATGTCGGACTCGCCCAAGCCAAGGCGGCCCTCATAGCCGCTCATAAGGAGGAGATGAAGCTCCGGGCCGAGCAAGAGGTTGCGGATATGGCCCGGACGCAACGTCTGACGAGAGCAGCTGCTCCGAGCCGCTCCTTGGAGCATTCGGTGTCGACGGAGAAGGAGGACGAGCCTCTGGCCGCGGAACTGGCCAGGAAAGTCCTGGATTCCGTGGCCATCATAGAATCGGTGGCCGTAAAGTCCGGGAACCTTAAGGGCACATTCACGCGTGCCCTTAAGGAGGCGTCGGTCTATATAAAGGAGGCGGTGGAGGAACTCCGCAAGAGGTCCTCATCGGACGAGACGAGGAGGCTACAGGCAGCCAACAAGCGCCTGCAGGAGGAGGTCAGCGAACTTCGCAAGGAGATGGCTGAGCTCCGAAAGGAGATACGTGAGGGAACGCCTAGTGCTCTCTCCGCGCCGCAGCCCCCCGGGCAATCCTCGCCTAGCAGGGCTGCGTCGCCGAGACTCACAGGCGAGCTGCTGACGCAGCAGATTTTGAAACAAGTTGGTGGGATGATGAGCGCGCGGTTCGAGGCCCTGGAGGGCCGTCTCCCGCCCGAACCGCGAGTTCGTCCCCCGCTTGCAGCCGACAGAAGGAACCCCGTGGCCCCTGCGGCTTCCGTGGGAGTCGTGGACCGAAGGAACGAGTTCCGGAAGGTCCCGATCCCGGAGCCGCAGCCTGGCCAGTCGGGGACGCCCGAGTCAATGGACGTGACGCCTCCCCTTCCCCCTGAAACCCGCAAGGGTACTAAGGGTAAGAAGGGGAAATTTGGAAAGGACACCGTGGCCAAGGGCAAACAGCCTGCGGCCCCCAACACCGGACGTGACGCGCCCCAAATGGCCAAAGTCCAGCCCGGCGTGAGCTGGGTGGAGGTGGCCAAGAGGGGCCGGAAGAAGAAGAAAGGTGGCGCCGCGGCAGCACCGGCTCCCTCGCAGGGGTCTCAGCCCCAAGCGACAGCCGCACAGCCGCGCCGCGCCAACAAGGAGATGGAACAGAAGAAAGGGCAACCTAGACTTCGCGCCCCAAAATCGTCAGCCATCGTGCTGACGATGCTGCCTGAAGGTGCGAAGAAGGGCCTTACGTACGAGAAGGCCTTGCTGATGGCAAGGTCTAAAATAAATTTGGCCCCGCTCGGTATCGAGCGTCTCGGGTTCCGTCAGGCAATGACTGGGGCCCGGATGCTCGAGGTATTCGGTGAGGCCTCCGAGGACAAGGCGGACTCCTTCGCTGAAAAGCTGAAGGAGGTGTTCCTCGGGTTGGACATACGCGTCACCAGGCCGGTCAAGTGTGCAGACATGCGCATTTCCGGCCTGGATGACTCAGTGACTGGACAGGAGGTGGCGGAGGCTGTTGCCCGCGTCGGGGCGTGTCGCCCTGACGCGGTCAAAGTCGGCGAAATCCGCCGCAACGCTGCAGGCCTGGGCACAGCCTTTGTACGGTGCCCAGTGGCTGCAGCCAAAAAGGTGATGGCGGGCGGCCGTCTTTTGGTGGGCTGGGTTTCGGTGCAGGTCAAACTGTTGATACCGAAACCCCTGCGATGCTTCCGGTGTCTCGAGGTGGGGCACGTCCGGGAGCATTGCAAGGCTGAGGCCGATCGGAGCAACCTGTGCTTCCGGTGTGGCCAGCCCGGACACAAGGCGGGCGATTGCTCGGCTGAGCCGCATTGCGCAGTATGCGCAACAGCAGGAAAGCCGGCCGAGCATCGCGTGGGAGGCAGCGGATGCGCTCCACCTCCCAAAAAGAAGCAGACGGCCACATCGGGGCGTGGTACCCCGCGTGCGAAAGCACCCCGTCCACCCAGCGCTGTTCCAGCGCCGGGTAGGATGGATGTGGCCTAGGACGCGACGGCCGACTGGGCATCGGTGACGGCCACCGCCACGTGGCCCTCACCAGTCCCCAGGGAAACTCTGGGCGCCGGGTTCAGGGGAACCTGGCGCCCACCTTTAGGAGTTTCGTGTATGCGCGATGTGTCACGTGTTCCGACACATCGCCATATGAGAGGGAGGAGGTGAAAGCTCCTGGTGGAGGGGTCCACTGGACCAGCGCCCGTCGGGGCAGCGGGGAGTACGATAGTATGTACCGCACCCCGACGTATGGCGATCCGAGGGAACACCCCAGGTTTTTAGTGGGTAGGCCGCCCTTCTGGCGGAGAATCCCACATAACCACCGCGCCCCCCTGGGCCGGTGGTATCTATTAAAGATTTTCCTGGGTCAAAAAAAAAAAAAAAAAAAGGTTAGGTTAGGTTAGGTTAGGTTTTTTTGCGATTTTTTGACGAGATTTCCCTCTGATTAGCAGAGGGCACAGTGGATGGGCATGACTCGTCATGGACGAGAGGAGAGGGATGTGCCCGGTATGTACTAGCACTACTGCCGGGCTTAACGTCGGAGATCGTAACCCCAATTGCTGCGACAGTCATGTCTTGGCGCGTGCGATGGGACCGAGGGCCTTGGCTTAACCGCCCGGGCCGCGAGGAAGAAAACCTCTATAAAAAATTACCCCGAAGATTAAGCGGCGGCGCAGCGCGAGAATCTGCATGGCCACCGGGTTGGTTGGTCGATACTGCGTTCCCCGCGGGAGCCCAGTCGAAGCTCTGCGCGGGTTAAGCCCGTAGACTTACCCGGGTACAGGGGGCACTGCCCGGGTGGACCGTATATTTCCCCCATACTCGTGGGAACAGATATGGAGAACAAATTAATTATTTCACGAAAAGAGGGAAAGGGGCCAGTCCCCGAATTGGATGAGTCCGACTCATCGTGTGTGAGCAGGGCGTCGGCGGGATCGTTGTCACCCTGCGGAGGACGGAAGCGTGGGAGACCGCGCTCGAAGAGGCACGGCGATGGCAGCCGCTCGGGCTCCGATAGCGGGTCGGATGCTCCGGCTGCGAAGGTCGCCGTTGCGAAGGAGAAGCGGGGCAGAGGCCGACCGCCCACAACGGGCCAGTACGTCGGCCTCGCTCAGGCTAAAGCGGCTCTGGTGGCCGCAAAGCGAGATGAGATGGAGCTCCGGGCCGAGCAAGAGGTTGCAGATATGGCCCAGGCGCACCGTCTCTCGAGAGCGGCCTCAGGCCGAATCTCGGAGGTGTCAGTGTCGACGGAGCAGGGGGATGAGCCCCTGGCCGTCGAGCTCAATAAGAGGGTCCTGGACTCCGTGGCCATCATCGAATCGGTGGCCACGAAGTCCAAGAACATCAAGGGCACGTTTGTGCGCGCCCTTAAGGACGCAACTGCCTCCATTAGAGAGGCAGTAGAGGACCTCCGTAAGAGGTCCTCATCGGAGGAGACGAAGAGGTTGCAGGCTGCCAACGTGCGCCTGCAAGAGGAAGTTACGGAGCTCCGGAAGGAGATGGTGGAGCTCCGTAAAGAGTTGCTGCAGGCACTAGCTGCCCCTGTGCCGCGGCCCCCCGAGCGTTCATCGCCCGGCAGGGCCGAGGTGCCGGGACCCCAAGGTGAGGACCTGACGCAGAGCATACTGCGACAGGTCGGCGGAATTATGAGTGCGCGGTTCGAGGCCCTGGAGGAGCGCCTCCTGCCCGAAAAGCGCACTCGCCCCCCGCTCGCAGTAGACCGCAGGAACCCCGTGGCCCCTGCGGCTTCCGTGGTGGAGCCGCAGCCTGGCCAGTCGGGGACGCCTGCGGTCATGGATTTGACTCATCCCCTTCCCCCTGAAACCCGCAAGGGTAAGAAGGGCAAGAAGGGGAAACCCACCGGACGTGACGCGCCCCAAATGGCCAAAGTCCAGCCCGGCGTGAGCTGGGTGGAGGTGGCCAAAAGGGGTCGCAAGAAGAAGAAGGACGGCGCAGCGGCGACACCGGCACCCTCGCAGGGGCCACAACCCCAAGCGAGAGCCGCACAGCCGCGTCGCGCTGTTAAGGATACGGTAGCCTCTGAGAGGCAACCTAAACTCCGCGCCCCAAAATCGTCTGCCATTGTGCTGACGATTCAGCCTGCGGGTGCGGAGAAGGGCCTCTCTTACGAGAAGGCTTTGCAGAAAGCAAAGCAGGTGATTAACTTGCCCTCGCTCGGGATCGGGAGCATCGGGTTTCGCCAGGCAGTGACTGGGGCCCGAATGCTCGAAATCCAGGGCGAGACAAGCAGTGATAAGGCGGACTCCCTCGCTGCCAGACTGAGGGAGTTGTTCCCGGACACGGAACTCAGAGTCACCAGGCCGGTGAAAAGTGCGGACTTACGCATCTCCTGCCTGGATGACTCTGTCACGGGAGAGGAGTTGGCGGAAGCTGTTGCCCGCGTTGGGGAATGTCGCCCCGACGCGGTCAAAGTTGGCGAGATCCGCCGGAACGCCGCAGGCCTGGGCACCGTTTTTGTGCGCTGCCCGGTGACTGTGGCCAAAAAGGTGTTGGCGGGTGGCCGCCTCTTAGTGGGATGGGTTGCGGCGTCGGTGAGGTTGTTGACGCCGCGTCCATTGCGCTGCTTCCGGTGCCTCGAGGTGGGGCATGTCAGGGAGCGGTGCAAGGCGGAGGTCGACAGGAGCTCATTGTGCTTCCGCTGTGGCCTAACTGGACACAGGGCGTTCGATTGCTCGGCTGAGCCGCACTGCGCAGTGTGCGCAGCAGCAGGTAAGCCAGCCGAGCATCGCATAGGAGCCAGCGGGTGCGTCCCGCCTCCCAAGCGGAGGGGGAAGACCACAGCGGGACCGAAAGTCCCAGCCAAGTCGCCTCGTCTACCCTGCCCTGGAGCGGCGCAGGAGACGATGGAAGTGACGGAAGGGGACAGCGGACGCGTCCAGCCTCCAGTCCCAGTGAGGAAGTCGCCTCCACCCCGTGCTGGCACGGAGTTGGAGAGTATGGAGGTGGCAGATGTGGACAGCGCATGCGTCCCGTGCCCTGTGACCGCGTCTGGTTCGAGGATACCGACCGAACCAGCGACTGATGCACAGACTGTGCCAAAGAACCGGGACGAGCCGGGCAAGAGCAAAGCCGACTCCCACACCTCAGGGTCGAGGGAGGCATCGGTTGCTAACGTCCGGCGTAGGCGGGTGAAATGCAGACGCAGTTCGCAGTATGCATCTCTTATTCACCTGGTATTCCACAACTCAGGAACAGATGAGGAGATCAGGGCTGCAGTTCTTCGAGCTGCGAAGTGCGGCCCCGACGAGGTGGAGGTCGAGGTTTTCAGAGTGGCGGATGACGACATGGGCCACGCCTTCGTGTGGTGCGAGGAGGCTGTGGGCGACATCTTGTTGTCCACCAAGCTCTACCTTTGAGGAGGACGGGACACTGGCGATGGCCACTAGTGGCCCTCTCCAGTCTCCAGTGGAAACTCTGGGTGCCGGGTTCGGGGGAACCCGGCACCCACATTAATGAGTTCCGAGTATGCGCGATGTGTCGAGTGTTCCGACACATCGCCATAAGAGAGAGGGAGGAGCCCTACGCTCCTGAAGAAGGGGTCCACTGGACCAGCGCTCTTCAGGGCTGCGGAGAAATGCGACAGCCAGTACCGCGCCCCTGATGTTGGCGATCCGAGGGAACACCCCAGGTTTTTAGTGGGTAGGCCGCCCTTCTGGCGGGAGTCCCACATCACCACCCTGCTCCCCCCCGGGAGCCGGTGGTATCCATCAAGGATTTTCCTGGGTCAAAAAAAAAAAAAAAAAAAAAAAAGGTTAGGTTAGGTTAGGTTAGGTTAGGTTAGGTTAGGTTAGGTTAGGTTAGGTTAGGTTAGGTTAGGTTAGGTTAGGTTAGGTTAGGTTAGGTTAGGTTGGGGTGCGGTGCCGGCTACCTCCTCGAAGCTCATCTAGTACTATCCTTTGCGAATTCTTAATACGGGGGGATAGTACTAGATTGGGCGGGTGCACCCTGGGTACGGTCAACAACTTCTCCTGAGTTTGGAGATCTTGTTGGCCGTAGCTAAAGTCCGGACTGGGGGGGAATTTCTGCGCACGCCCCTAAGCTTTTATTAGGAGCGCGCGCAGAAACTGGGGAAGGGCTCGGTGTAGTCGAGCGGGCCAGGCAAGGGTGCCTGAGCCAGAGGGCCCTCCGCGTGTCCCTCTGATCAGCAGAGGGCACAGTGGACGGGCATGACTCGTCGTGGACGAGTGGAGAGGGATGTGCCCGGTATGTACTAGCACTACTGCCGGGCTTAACGTCGGAGATCGTAACCCCGTTTGCCGCGCCAGTCATGTCTTGGCGCGTGCGATGGGACCGAGGGTCTTGGCTTAACCGCCCGGGCCGCGAGGAAGAAAACCTCTATAAAAAATCACCCCGAAGGTTAAGCGGCGACGCAGCGCGAGAATCTGCATGGCCACCGGGTTGGTTGGTCGTTACTGCGTTCCCCGCGGGAGCCCAGTCGAAGCTCTGCGCGGGTTAAACCCTAGACTTACCCGGGTACAGGGGGCACTGCCCGGGTGGACCGCATATTTCCCCCATACTCGTGGGAACAAAATGCCTAAAGAATTTGTTATTTCACACTACACAGAGGGAAAGGGGCCAGTCCCCGAAAATGATGAGTCGGACGGCTCATCGTGCAGGAGCTACGTGTCGCTGAGCTCAGCGGCACCTAGCGAGAGGAGGAAACGTGGGAGACCACGGACGAAGAGAAGCGGCAGCGACAGCTGCTCGAGCTCTGACAGTGGGTCAGATGCTCCAGCAGCAAAGGTCGTTGCCGTTAAGGAGAAGAGGGGCAGAGGCCGACCGCCCACCACGGGCCAATATGTCGGACTCGCCCAAGCCAAGGCGGCCCTCATAGCCGCACACAAGGAGGAGATGAAGCTCCGGGCCGAGCAAGAGGTTGCGGATATGGCCCGGACGCAACGTCTCACGAGAGCAGCTGCTCCGAGCCGCTCCTTGGAGTGCTCGGCACCAATGGAGCAAGAGGACGAGCCTCTGGCCGCGGATCTGGCCAGGAAAGTCCTGGATTCCGTGGCCATCATAGAATCGGTGGCCGTAAAGTCCGGGAACCTTAAGGGCACATTTACCCGTGCCCTCAAGGAGGCGTCGGCCTACATAAAGGAGGCGGTGGAGGAGCTCCGTAGGAGATCCTCATCAGACGAGACAAGGAGGCTGCAGGCCGCCAACAAGCGCCTGCAGGAGGAGGTCAGCGAACTTCGCAAGGAGATGGCTGAGCTCCGAAAGGAGATGCGTGGGGGAACGCCTAGTGCACTCTCCGCGCCGCAGCCCCCCGGGCAATCCCCGCCTAGCAGGGCTGCGTCGCCGAGACTCACAGGCGAGCTGCTGACGCAGCAGATATTGAAGCAAGTTGGTGGGATGATGAGCGCGCGGTTTGAGGCCCTGGAGTGCCGTCTCCCGCCCGAACCGCGAGTTCGTCCCGCGCTTGCAGCCGACAGAAGGAACCCCGTGGCCCCTGCGGCTTCCGTGGTAGTCGTGGACCGAAGGAACGAGTTCCGGAAGGTCCCGATCCCGGAGCCGCAGCCTGGCCAGTCGGGGACGCCTGAGTCCATGGACGTGACGCCTCCCCTTCCCCCTGAAACCCGCGAGGGTAAGAAGGGTAAGAAGGGGAAATTCGGAAGAGACACTGTGGCCAAGGGCAAACAGCCCGCGGCCACTAACACAGGACGTGACGCGCCCCAAATGGCCAAAGTCCAGCCCGGCGTGAGCTGGGTGGAGGTGGCCAAGAGGGGCCGGAAGAAGAAAAAAGGTGGCGCCGCGGCAACACCGGCTCCCTCGCAGGGGACTCAGCCCCAAGCGACAGCCGCACAGCCGCGCCGCGCCGCCAAAGAGACGGTACAAAAGGTTAGGCAACCTAGACTCCGCCCTCCGAAATCGTCAGCTATCGTGCTGACGATGGAACCGGCAGGCGTGGAGAAGGGCCTGACGTATGAACGGGCTTTGCTATTGGCAAGGTCCAAAATTAACGTGGCCTCGCTCGGGATCGAGCGTCTCGGGTTCCGTCAGGTAATGACTGGGGCCCGGATGCTCGAGGTATACGGGGAGGCCTCCGAGGACAAGGCGGACTCCTTCGCTGAAAAGCTGAAGGAGGTATTCCTCGGAATGGACATACGCGTCACCAGGCCGGTCAAGTGTGCAGACATGCGCATTTCCGGCCTGGATGACTCAGTGACTGGACGGGAGGTGGCGGAGGCTGTTGCCCGCGTCGGGGCGTGTCGCCCTGACGCGGTCAAAGTCGGCGAAATCCGCCGCAACGCTGCAGGCCTGGGCACAGCCTTTGTACGGTGCCCAGTGGCTGCAGCCAAAAAGGTGATGGCGGGCGGCCGCCTTTTAGTGGGCTGGGTTTCGGTGCAGGTCAAGCTGTTGACACCGAAACCCTTGCGATGCTTCCGGTGTCTCGAGGTGGGGCACGTCCGGGAGCACTGCAAGGCCGAGATTGATCGGAGCAATCTATGCTTCCGATGTGGCCAACCCGGTCACAAGGCGGGCGATTGCTCGGCTGAGCCGCGCTGCGCAGTATGCGCAACAGCAGGGAAGCCGGCCGAGCATCGCGTGGGAGGCAGCGGATGCGCTCCACCTCCCAAAAAGAAGACGGCCACATCGGGGCGTGGTACCCCGCGTGCGAAAGCACCCCGTCCACCCAGCGCTGTTCCAGCGCCGGGTAGGATGGATGTGGCCTAGGACGTGACGGACGACTGGGCATCGGTGACGGCCACCGCCACGTGGCCCTCACCAGTCCCCAGGGAAACTCTGGGCGCCGGGCTCAGGGGAGCCCGGCGCCCACCTTTAGGAGTTTCGTGTATGCGCGATGTGTCACGTGTTCCGACACATCGCCATATGAGAGGGAGGAGGTGAAAGCTCCTGGTGGAGGGGTCCACTGGACCAGCGCCCGTCGAGGCTGCGGGGAGTACGAAGTATGTACCGCACCCCGACGTATGGCGATCCGAGGGAACACCCCAGGTTTTTAGTGGGTAGGCCGCCCTTCTGGCGGAGAATCCCACATAACCACCGTGCCCCCCTGGGACGGTGGTATCTATTAAAGATTTTCCTGGGTCAAAAAAAAAAAAAAAAAAAAAAAAAAAAAGGTTAGGTTAGGTTAGGTTAGGTTAGGTTAGGTTAGGTTAGGTTAGGTTAGGTTAGGTTAGGTTAGGTTAGGTTAGGTTAGGTTAGGTTAGGTTGTACTTGCTTCGGCAGTACATATACTAAAATTGGAACGATACAGAGAAGATTAGCATGGCCCCTGCGCAAGGATGACACGCAAAATCGTGAAGCGTTCCACATTTTTAAAAAGGTTAGGTTAGGTTAGGTTAGGTTTTTTTGCGATTTTTTGACGAGATTTCCCTCTGATTGGCAGAGGGCGCAGTGGATGGGCATGACTCGTCATGGACGAGAGGAGAGGGATGTGCCCGGTATGTACTAGCACTACTGCCGGGCTTAACGTCGGAGATCGTAACCCCAATTGCTGCGACAGTCATGTCTTGGCGCGTGCGATGGGACCGAGGGCCTTGGCTTAACCGCCCGGGCCGCGAGGAAGAAAACCTCTATAAAAAATTACCCCGAAGATTAAGCGGCGGCGCAGCGCGAGAATCTGCATGGCCACCGGGTTGGTTGGTCGATACTGCGTTCCCCGCGGGAGCCCAGTCGAAGCTCTGCGCGGGTTAAGCCCGTAGACTTACCCGGGTACAGGGGGCACTGCCCGGGTGGACCGTATATTTCCCCCATACTCGTGGGAACAGATATGGAGAACAAATTAATTATTTCACGAAAAGAGGGAAAGGGGCCAGTCCCCGAATTGGATGAGTCCGACTCATCGTGTGTGAGCAGGGCGTCGGCGGGATCGTTGTCACCCTGCGGAGGACGGAAGCGTGGGAGACCGCGCTCGAAGAGGCACGGCGATGGCAGCCGCTCGGGCTCCGATAGCGGGTCGGATGCTCCGGCTGCGAAGGTCGCCGTTGCGAAGGAGAAGCGGGGCAGAGGCCGACCGCCCACAACGGGCCAGTACGTCGGCCTCGCTCAGGCTAAAGCGGCTCTGGTGGCCGCAAAGCGAGATGAGATGGAGCTCCGGGCCGAGCAAGAGGTTGCAGATATGGCCCAGGCGCACCGTCTCTCGAGAGCGGCCTCAGGCCGAATCTCGGAGGTGTCAGTGTCGACGGAGCAGGGGGATGAGCCCCTGGCCGTCGAGCTCAATAAGAGGGTCCTGGACTCCGTGGCCATCATCGAATCGGTGGCCACGAAGTCCAAGAACATCAAGGGCACGTTTGTGCGCGCCCTTAAGGACGCAACTGCCTCCATTAGAGAGGCAGTAGAGGACCTCCGTAAGAGGTCCTCATCGGAGGAGACGAAGAGGTTGCAGGCTGCCAACGTGCGCCTGCAAGAGGAAGTTACGGAGCTCCGGAAGGAGATGGTGGAGCTCCGTAAAGAGTTGCTGCAGGCACTAGCTGCCCCTGTGCCGCGGCCCCCCGAGCGTTCATCGCCCGGCAGGGCCGAGGTGCCGGGACCCCAAGGTGAGGACCTGACGCAGAGCATACTGCGACAGGTCGGCGGAATTATGAGTGCGCGGTTCGAGGCCCTGGAGGAGCGCCTCCTGCCCGAAAAGCGCACTCGCCCCCCGCTCGCAGTAGACCGCAGGAACCCCGTGGCCCCTGCGGCTTCCGTGGTGGAGCCGCAGCCTGGCCAGTCGGGGACGCCTGCGGTCATGGATTTGACTCATCCCCTTCCCCCTGAAACCCGCAAGGGTAAGAAGGGCAAGAAGGGGAAACCCACCGGACGTGACGCGCCCCAAATGGCCAAAGTCCAGCCCGGCGTGAGCTGGGTGGAGGTGGCCAAAAGGGGTCGCAAGAAGAAGAAGGACGGCGCAGCGGCGACACCGGCACCCTCGCAGGGGCCACAACCCCAAGCGAGAGCCGCACAGCCGCGTCGCGCTGTTAAGGATACGGTAGCCTCTGAGAGGCAACCTAAACTCCGCGCCCCAAAATCGTCTGCCATTGTGCTGACGATTCAGCCTGCGGGTGCGGAGAAGGGCCTCTCTTACGAGAAGGCTTTGCAGAAAGCAAAGCAGGTGATTAACTTGCCCTCGCTCGGGATCGGGAGCATCGGGTTTCGCCAGGCAGTGACTGGGGCCCGAATGCTCGAAATCCAGGGCGAGACAAGCAGTGATAAGGCGGACTCCCTCGCTGCCAGACTGAGGGAGTTGTTCCCGGACACGGAACTCAGAGTCACCAGGCCGGTGAAAAGTGCGGACTTACGCATCTCCTGCCTGGATGACTCTGTCACGGGAGAGGAGTTGGCGGAAGCTGTTGCCCGCGTTGGGGAATGTCGCCCCGACGCGGTCAAAGTTGGCGAGATCCGCCGGAACGCCGCAGGCCTGGGCACCGTTTTTGTGCGCTGCCCGGTGACTGTGGCCAAAAAGGTGTTGGCGGGTGGCCGCCTCTTAGTGGGATGGGTTGCGGCGTCGGTGAGGTTGTTGACGCCGCGTCCATTGCGCTGCTTCCGGTGCCTCGAGGTGGGGCATGTCAGGGAGCGGTGCAAGGCGGAGGTCGACAGGAGCTCATTGTGCTTCCGCTGTGGCCTAACTGGACACAGGGCGTTCGATTGCTCGGCTGAGCCGCACTGCGCAGTGTGCGCAGCAGCAGGTAAGCCAGCCGAGCATCGCATAGGAGCCAGCGGGTGCGTCCCGCCTCCCAAGCGGAGGGGGAAGACCACAGCGGGACCGAAAGTCCCAGCCAAGTCGCCTCGTCTACCCTGCCCTGGAGCGGCGCAGGAGACGATGGAAGTGACGGAAGGGGACAGCGGACGCGTCCAGCCTCCAGTCCCAGTGAGGAAGTCGCCTCCACCCCGTGCTGGCACGGAGTTGGAGAGTATGGAGGTGGCAGATGTGGACAGCGCATGCGTCCCGTGCCCTGTGACCGCGTCTGGTTCGAGGATACCGACCGAACCAGCGACTGATGCACAGACTGTGCCAAAGAACCGGGACGAGCCGGGCAAGAGCAAAGCCGACTCCCACACCTCAGGGTCGAGGGAGGCATCGGTTGCTAACGTCCGGCGTAGGCGGGTGAAATGCAGACGCAGTTCGCAGTATGCATCTCTTATTCACCTGGTATTCCACAACTCAGGAACAGATGAGGAGATCAGGGCTGCAGTTCTTCGAGCTGCGAAGTGCGGCCCCGACGAGGTGGAGGTCGAGGTTTTCAGAGTGGCGGATGACGACATGGGCCACGCCTTCGTGTGGTGCGAGGAGGCTGTGGGCGACATCTTGTTGTCCACCAAGCTCTACCTTTGAGGAGGACGGGACACTGGCGATGGCCACTAGTGGCCCTCTCCAGTCTCCAGTGGAAACTCTGGGTGCCGGGTTCGGGGGAACCCGGCACCCACATTAATGAGTTCCGAGTATGCGCGATGTGTCGAGTGTTCCGACACATCGCCATAAGAGAGAGGGAGGAGCCCTACGCTCCTGAAGAAGGGGTCCACTGGACCAGCGCTCTTCAGGGCTGCGGAGAAATGCGACAGCCAGTACCGCGCCCCTGATGTTGGCGATCCGAGGGAACACCCCAGGTTTTTAGTGGGTAGGCCGCCCTTCTGGCGGGAGTCCCACATCACCACCCTGCTCCCCCCCGGGAGCCGGTGGTATCCATCAAGGATTTTCCTGGGTCAAAAAAAAAAAAAAAAAAGGTTAGGTTAGGTTGGGGTGCGGTGCCGGCTACCTCCTCGAAGCTCATCTAGTACTATCCTCTGCGAATTCATAATACGGGGGGATAGTACTAGATTGGGCGGGTGCACCCTGGGTACGGTCAATAACTTCTCCTGAGTTTGGAGATCTTGTTGGCCGTAGCTAAAGTCCGGACTGGGGGGGAATTTCTGCGCACGCCCCTAAGCTTTTATTAGGAGCGCGCGCAGAAACTGGGGAAGGGCTCGGTGTAGCTGAGCGGGGCCAGACATGGGTGTCTGAGCCAGAGGGCCCTCCGCGTGTCCCTCTGATCAGCAGAGGGCACAGTGGACGGGCATGATTCGTCGTGGACGAGGAGGAGGGACGCCCCCGGTTGGTACTAACCCTACCTCCGGGTGGATTGTCGGAGATCGGAACCCCGTTTGCTGTGCCAGTCACGTCTTGGCGCGTGCGATGGGACCGAGGGCCTTGGCTTAACCGCCCGGGCCGCGAGGAAGAAAACCTCTATAAAAAATCACCCCGAAGATTAAGCGGCGGCGCAGCGCGAGAATCTGCATGGCCACCGGGTTGGTTGGTCGATACTGCGTTCCCCGCGGGAGCCCAGTCGAAGCTCTGCGCGGGTTAAGCCCGTAGACTTACCCGGGTACAGGGGGCACTACCCGGGTGGACCGTTTATTTCCCCCATACTCGTGGGAACAGCAATGGAGAATCTATTAAATATTTCAACTAAAGAGGGAAAGGGGCCAGTCCCCGATCTGGATGAGTCTGACTCATCGTGTGTGAGCAGGGCGTCGGCGGGATCGCTTGCGCCCAGCGAAGGACGGAAGCGTGGGAGACCGCGCTCGAAGAGGCACGGCGATGGCAGCCGTTCGGGCTCCGATAGCGGGTCGGATGCTCCGGCTGCGAAGGTCGCCGTAGCGAAGGAGAAGCGGAGCAGAGGCCGACCGCCCACAACGGGCCAGTACGTCGGCCTCGCTCAAGCTAAAGCGGCACTGGTGGCCGCAAAGCGAGATGAGATGGAGCTCCGGGCCGAGCAAGAGGTTGCAGATATGGCCCAGGAGCACCGTCGCTTGAGAGCGGCTTCAGGCCGAAGCTCGGAGATGTCGGTGTCGACGGAGCAGGGGGACGAGCCCCTGGCCGTTGAATTAAATAAGAGGGTCCTGGACTCCGTGGCCATCATCGAATCGGTGGCCACGAAGTCCAAGAACATCAAGGGCACGTTTGTGCGCGCCCTTAAGGACGCAACTGCCTCCATTAGAGAGGCAGTAGAGGACCTACACAGGAGGTCCTCATCGGAGGAAACGAAGAGGCTGCAGGCTGCCAACGTGCGCCTGCAAGAAGAAGTCACGGAGCTCCGGAAGGAGATGGTGGAGCTCCGTAAAGAGTTGATGCAAGCGCTCGCGGCCCCCGTGCCGCGGCCCCCCGAGCGTTCATCGCCCGGCAGGGCCGAGGTGCCGGGACCCCAAGGTGAGGACCTGACGCAGACTATACTGCGACAGGTCGGCGGTATGATGAGTGCGCGGTTCGAGGCCCTGGAGGAGCGCCTCCTGCCCGAAAAGCGCACTCGCCCCCCGCTCGCAGTAGACCGCAGGAACCCCGTGGCCCCTGCGGCTCCCGTGATGGAGCTGCAGCCTGGCCAGTCGGGGACGCCTGCGGTCATGGATCTGACACATCCCCTTCCCCCTGAGACCCGCAAGGGTAAGAAGGGTAAGAAGGGGAAACCCACCGGACGTGACGCGCCCCAAATGGCCAAAGTCCAGCCCGGCGTGAGCTGGGTGGAGGTGGCCAAGAGGGGTCGCAAGATGAAGAAGGACGGCGCAGTGGCGACACCGGCACCCTCGCAGGGGCCGCAACCCCAAGCGAGAGCCGCACAGCCGCGTCGCGCCGCAAAGGAGACGGCAGCCTCTGAGAGGCAACCTAAACTCCGCGCCCCAAAATCGTCTGCCATTGTGCTGACGATTCAGCCAGCGGGTGTGGAGAAGGGCCTCTCTTATGAGAAGGCTTTACAGAAGGCGAAGCAGGTCATAAACCCGCGCTCGCTTGGGATTGAGAGCATCGGGTTTCGCCAGGCAGTGACTGGGGCCCGAATGCTCGAAATCCAGGGCGAGTCGAACAGCGACAAGGCAGACTCCCTCGCTGCCAAGCTGAGGGAGTTGTTTCCGGACACGGAACTCAGAGTCACCAGGCCGGTGAAAAGTGCGGATTTACGCATCTCCTGCCTGGATGACTCTGTCACAGGAGAGGAGTTGGCGGAGGCTGTTGCCCGCGTTGGGGAATGTCGCCCCGACGCGGTCAAGGTTGGCGAGATCCGCCGTAACGCCGCAGGCTTGGGCACCGTTTTCGTGCGCTGCCCGGTGACTGCGGCCAAAAAGGTGTTGGCGGGTGGCCGCCTTTTAGTGGGATGGGTTGCGGCGTCGGTGAGATTGCTGACGCCGCGGACTCTGCGCTGCTTCCGGTGCCTCGAGGTGGGGCATGTCAGGGAGCGGTGCAAGGCGGAGGTCGACAGGAGCTCGATGTGCTTCCGCTGTGGCCTACCTGGGCACAAGGCGTTCGATTGCTCGGCTGAGCCGCACTGCGCAGTGTGCGCAGCAGCAGGAAAGCCAGCCGAGCATCGCATGGGAGCCAGCGGGTGCGTCCCGCCTCCCAAGCAGAGGGGGAAGGCCACAGCGGGACCGAAAGTCCCGGCCAAGTCGCCACGTCTACCCTGCCCTGTAGCGGCGCAGGAGACAATGGAAGTGACGGAAGGGGACAGCGGACGCGTCCAGCCTCCAGTCCCATCGAGGAGATCGCCTCCACCCCGTGCTGGCATAGAGCCGGAGAGCATGGAGGTGACGGATGTGGACAGTGCACGCGTCCCACGCCCTGCGGCCGCACCGGAACTGAGGACCCCGACCGAATCGGTGACCAATGCCCAGACGGTGCCTAGATGGGTGAAATGCAAGGCCCAGAAGCCCCCAGTCCACGTCTTTTTCGAGACGGGGTGGCTCAGCACCGGTGGAACAGACGTTGTGTCTATATACCTGGAGTTCCACAACTCTGGAACCTGGGAGGAGGTGGAGGCTGCGGTTCTTCGTGTTGGGAAGTGCGGCCCCGATGAGGTGGACATCAGCGATATCTACGACTGGGAAAGGGGGGACAACAGGGACCACGCCTTCGTGAGATGCACGAAGGCTGTGGCCGAAAACCTGTTGTTCACCAAGTTCTCCTTGTAAGGACGAGGGTGGCTGGACACTGGCGACGGCCACTCGTGGCCCTCCCCAGTCCCCAGTGGGAGCTCTGGGTGCCGGGTTCGGGGGAACCCGGCACCCACCTTAAAGAGTCCCGAGTATGCGTGATGTGTCGTGTGTTCCGACACATCGCCATAAGAGAGGGAGGAGCCCTACGCTCCTGAAGAAGGGGTCAATAAGACCAGCGCTTGTCAGGGCTGCGGTGAATTCTCAGTGTGCCCCGCAGCCCTGATGATCGGCGATCCGAGGGAACACCCCAGGTTTTTAGTGGGTAGGCCACCCTTCAGGTGGAGACTCCCACATCACCACCCTGCTCCCCCCCGGGAGCCGGTGGTATCCATCAAGGATTTTCCTGGGAAAAAAAAAAAAAAAAAAAAAAAAGGTTAGGTTAGGTTAGGTTAGGTTAGGTTAGGTTAGGTTAGGTTAGGTTAGGTTAGGTTAGGTTAGGTTAGGTTAGGTTAGGTTAGGTTAGGTTAGGTTAGGTTAGGTTGGGGTGCGGTGCCGGCTACCTCCTCGAAGCTCATCTAGTACTATCCTTTGCGAATTCTTAATACGGGGGGATAGTACTAGATTGGGCGGGTGCACCCTGGGTACGGTCAACAACTTCTCCTGAGTTTGGAGATCTTGTTGGCCGTAGCTAAAGTCCGGACTGGGGGGGAATTTCTGCGCACGCCCCTAAGCTTTTATTAGGAGCGCGCGCAGAAACTGGGGAAGGAGCTCGGTGTAGCTGAGCGGGGCCAGACAAGGGTGTCTGAGCCAGAGGGCTCTCCGCGTGTCCCTCTGATCAGCAGAGGGCACAGTGGACGGGCATGACTCGTCGTGGACGAGTGGAGAGGGATGTGCCCGGTATGTACTAGCACTACTGCCGGGCTTAACGTCGGAGATCGTAACCCCATTTGCCGCGCCAGTCATGTCTTGGCGCGTGCGATGGGACCGAGGGTCTTGGCTTAACCGCCCGGGCCGCGAGGAAGAAAACCTCTCTAAAAAATCACCCCGAAGGTTAAGCGGCGGCGCAGCGCGAGAATCTGCATGGCCACCGGGTTGGTTGGTCGATACTGCGTTCCCCGCGGGAGCCCAGTCGAAGCTCTGCGCGGGTTAAACCCTAGACTTACCCGGGTACAGGGGGCACTGCCCGGGTGGACCGCATATTTCCCCCATACTCGTGGGAACAAAATGCCTAATAAAGATTTTGTAAAAACACACTTCACTGAGGGAAAGGGGCTAGTCCCCGACGATGATGAGACAGACGGCTCATCGTGCAGGAGCTACGAGTCGCTGAGCTCAGCGGCACCTAGCCTAGATAGGAGGAAACGTGGGAGACCACGGACGAGGAGAAGCGGCGACGACAGCTGCTCGAGCTCTGGCAGTGGGTCAGATGCTCCGGCTGCAAAGGTCGTCGCCGTCAAGGAGAAGAGGGGCAGAGGCCGACCGCCCACCACGGGCCAATATGTCGGACTCGCCCAAGCCAAGGCGGCCCTCATAGCCGCACACAAGGAGGAGATGAAGCTCCGGGCCGAGCAAGAGGTTGCGGATATGGCCCGGACGCAACGTCTCACGAGAGCAGCTGCTCCGAGCCGCCCATTGGAGTACTCGGAGATGACGGAGAAGGATGACGAACCACTGGCCGCCGATCTGGCCAGGAAGGTCCTGGACTCAGTGGCCATCATAGAGTCGGTGGCTGTGAAGTCCGGGAACCTTAAGGGCACATTCACGCGTGCCCTTAAGGAGGCTTCGGCCTACATAAAGGAGGCGGTGGAGGAGCTCCGCAAGAGGTCCTCATCGGACGAGACGAGGAGACTGCAGGCCGCAAACAAGCGCCTGCAGGAGGAGGTCAACGAACTCCGCAAGGAGATGGTTGACCTCCGAAAGGAAATGCGTGGGGGAATGCTTAGCATTGTACCCGAACCACGAGTTCGCCCCCCGCTTGCAGCCGACCGCAGGAACCCCGTGGCCCCTGCGGCTTCCGCGGTAGTCGTGGACCGAAGGAACGAGTTCCGGAAGGTCCCGATCCCGGAGCCGCAGCCTGGCCAGTCGGGGACGCCTGAGTCCATGGACGTGACGCCTCCCCTTCCCCCTGAAACCCGCGAGGGTAAGAAGGGTAAGAAGGGGAAATTCGGAAGAGACACTGTGGCCAAGGGCAACAAGCCCACGGCCACTAACACAGGACGTGACGCGCCCCAAATGGCCAAAGTCCAGCCCGGCGTGAGCTGGGTGGAGGTGGCCAAGAGGGGCCGCAAGAAGAAGAAAGGTGGTGCTGCGGCGACACCGGCTCCCTCGCAGGGGTCTCAGCCCCAAGCGACAGCCGCACAGCCGCGCCGCGCCACCAAAGAGACGGTACAAAAGGTTAGGCAACCTAGACTCCGCCCTCCAAAATCGTCAGCTATCGTGCTGACGATGGAACCGGCAGGCGTGGAGAAGGGCCTGACGTATGAACGGGCTTTGCTGTTGGCAAGGTCCAAAATCAACTTGGCCTCGCTCGGGATCGAGCGTCTCGGGTTCCGTCAGGCAATGACTGGGGCCCGGATGCTCGAGGTATACGGTGAGGCCTCCGAGGACAAGGCGGACTCCTTCGCTGAAAAGCTGAAGGAGGTATTCCTCGGAATGGACATACGCGTCACCAGGCCGGTCAAGTGTGCAGACATGCGCATTTCCGGCCTGGATGACTCAGTGACTGGACAGGAGGTGGCGGAGGCTGTTGCCCGCGTCGGGGCGTGTCGCCCTGACGCGGTCAAAGTCGGTGAAATCCGCCGCAACGCTGCAGGCCTGGGCACAGCCTTTGTACGGTGCCCAGTGGCTGCAGCCAAAAAGGTGATGGCGGGCGGCCGTCTTTTGGTGGGCTGGGTTTCGGTGCAGGTCAAACTGTTGATACCGAAACCCCTGCGATGCTTCCGGTGTCTCGAGGTGGGGCACGTCCGGGAGCATTGCAAGGCTGAGGCCGATCGGAGCAACCTGTGCTTCCGGTGTGGCCAGCCCGGACACAAGGCGGGCGATTGCTCGGCTGAGCCGCATTGCGCAGTATGCGCAACAGCAGGAAAGCCGGCCGAGCATCGCGTGGGAGGCAGCGGATGCGCTCCACCTCCCAAAAAGAAGACGGCCACATCGGGGCGTGGTACCCCGCGTGCGAAAGCACCCCATCCACCCAGCGCTGTTCCAGCGCCGGGTAGGATGGATGTGGCCTAAGTAGTGACGGACGACTGGGCATCGGCGACGGCCACCACCACATGGCCCTCTCCAGTCCCCAGGGAAACTCTGGGTGTCGGGTTCGGGGGAACCCGACGCCCACCTTTATGAGTTCCGTGTATGTGCGATGTGTCACGTGTTCCGACACATCGCCATATGAGAGGGAGGAGGTGAAAGCTCCTGGTGGAGGGGTCCACTGGACCAGCGCCCGTCGGGGCAGCGGGGAGTACGATAGTATGTACCGCTCCCCGACGTATGGCGATCCGAGGGAACACCCCAGGTTTTTAGTGGGTAGGCCGCCCTTCTGGCGGAGAATCCCACATAACCACCGTGCCCCCCTGGGCCGGTGGTATCTATTAAAGATTTTCCTGGGTCAAAAAAAAAAAAAAAAAAAAAAAAAGGTTAGGTTAGGTTAGGTTAGGTTAGGTTAGGTTAGGTTAGGTTAGGTTAGGTTAGCTTAGGTTAGGTTAGGTTAGGTTAGGTTAGGTTAGGTTGGGGTGCGGTGCCGGCTACCTCCTCGAAGCTCATCTAGTACTATCCTTTGCGAATTCTTAATACGGGGGGATAGTACTAGATTGGGCGGGTGCACCCTGGGTACGGTCAACAACTTCTCCTGAGTTTGGAGATCTTGTTGGCCGTAGCTAAAGTCCGGACTGGGGGGGAATTTCTGCGCACGCCCCTAAGCTTTTATTAGGAGCGCGCGCAGAAACTGGGGAAGGGCTCGGTGTAGCCGAGCGGGCCAGACAAGGGTGTCTGAGCCAGAGGGCCCTCCGCGTGTCCCTCTGATCAGCAGAGGGCACAGTGGACGGGCATGACTCGTCGTGGACGAGTGGAGAGGGATGTGCTCGGTATGTACTTACACTACTGCCGGGCTTAACGTCGGATATCGTAACCCCATTTGCCGCGCCAGTCATGTCTTGGCGCGTGCGATGGGACCGAGGGTCTTGGCTTAACCGCCTGGGCCGCGAGGAAGAAAACCTCTATAAAAAATCACCCCGAAGGTTAAGCGGCGGCGCAGCGCGAGAATCTGCATGGCCACCGGGTTGGTTGGTCGTTACTGCGTTCCCCGCGGGAGCCCAGTCGAAGCTCTGCGCGGGTTAAACCCTAGACTTACCCGGGTACAGGGGGCACTGCCCGGGTGGACCGCATATTTCCCCCATACTCGTGGGAACAAAATGCCTAATAAAGATTTTGTAAAAACACACTTCACTGAGGGAAAGGGGCTAGTCCCCGACGATGATGAGACAGACGGCTCATCGTGCAGGAGCTACGAGTCGCTGAGCTCAGCGGCACCTAGCCTAGATAGGAGGAAACGTGGGAGACCACGGACGAGGAGAAGCGGCGACGACAGCTGCTCGAGCTCTGGCAGTGGGTCAGATGCTCCGGCTGCAAAGGTCGTCGCCGTCAAGGAGAAGAGGGGCAGAGGCCGACCGCCCACCACGGGCCAATATGTCGGACTCGCCCAAGCCAAGGCGGCCCTCATAGCCGCACACAAGGAGGAGATGAAGCTCCGGGCCGAGCAAGAGGTTGCGGATATGGCCCGGACGCAACGTCTCACGAGAGCAGCTGCTCCGATTCGCTCATTGGAGTACTCGGAGATGACGGAGAAGGAGGACGAACCACTGGCCGCCGATCTGGCCAGGAAGGTCCTGGACTCAGTGGCCATCATAGAGTCGGTGGCTGTGAAGTCCGGGAACCTTAAGGGCACATTCACGCGTGCCCTTAAGGAGGCTTCGGCCTACATAAAGGAGGCGGTGGAGGAGCTCCGCAAGAGGTCCTCATCGGACGAGACGAGGAGACTGCAGGCCGCAAACAAGCGCCTGCAGGAGGAGGTCAACGAACTCCGCAAGGAGATGGTTGACCTCCGAAAGGAAATGCGTGGGGGAATGCCTAGCATTGTACCCGAACCACGAGTTCGCCCCCCGCTTGCAGCCGACCGCAGGAACCCCGTGGCCCCTGCGGCTTCCGCGGTAGTAATGGACCGAAGGAACGAGTTCCGGAAGGTCCCGATCCCGGAGCCGCAGCCTGGCCAGTCGGGGACGCCTGAGTCCATGGACGTGACGCCTCCCCTTCCCCCTGAAACCCGCGAGGGTAAGAAGGGTAAGAAGGGGAAATTCGGAAGAGACACTGTGGCCAAGGGCAACAAGCCCACGGCCACTAACACAGGACGTAACGCGCCCCAAATGGCCAAAGTCCAGCCCGGCGTGAGCTGGGTGGAGGTGGCCAAGAGGGGCAGGAAGAAGAAGAAAGGTGGTGCCGCGGCAGCACCGGCTCCCTCGCAGGGGTCTCAGCCCCAAGCGACAGCCGCACAGCCGCGTCGCGCCACCAAAGAGACGGTACAAAAGGTTAGGCAACCTAGACTCCGCCCTCCAAAATCGTCAGCTATCGTGCTGACGATGGAACCGGCAGGCGTGGAGAAGGGCCTGACGTATGAACGGGCTTTGCTGTTGGCAAGGTCCAAAATCAACTTGGCCTCGCTCGGGATCGAGCGTCTCGGGTTCCGTCAGGCAATGACTGGGGCCCGGATGCTCGAGGTATACGGTGAGGCCTCCGAGGACAAGGCGGACTCCTTCGCTGAAAAGCTGAAGGAGGTATTCCTCGGAATGGACATACGCGTCACCAGGCCGGTTAAGTGTGCAGACATGCGCATTTCCGGCCTGGATGACTCAGTTACTGGACGGGAGGTGGCGGAGGCTGTTGCCCGCGTCGGGGCGTGTCGCTCTGACGCGGTCAAAGTCGGCGAAATCCGCCGCAACGCTGCAGGCCTGGGCACAGCCTTTGTACGGTGCCCAGTGGCTGCAGCCAAAAAGGTGATGGCAGGCGGCCGTCTTTTAGTGGGCTGGGTTTCGGTGCAGGTCAAGCTGTTGATACCGAAACCCCTGCGATGCTTCCGGTGTCTCGAAGTGGGGCACGTCCGGGAGCATTGCAAAGCCGAGACAGATCGGAGCAACCTATGCTTCCGATGTGGCCAACCCGGTCACAAGGCGGGCGATTGCTCGGCTGAGCCGCATTGCGCAGTATGCGCAACAGCAGGAAAGCCGGCCGAGCATCGCGTGGGAGGCAGCGGATGCGCTCCCCCTCCCAAGAAAAGAGAGACGGCCACATCGGGGCGTGGTACCCCGCGTGCGAAAGCACCCCGTCCACCCAGCGCTGTCCCAGCGCCGGGTAGGATGGATGTGGCCTAAGTAGTGACGGACGACTGGGCATCGGTGACGGTCACCACCACATGGCCCTCTCCAATCCCCAGGGAAACTCTGGGTGCCGGGCTCAGGGGAGCCCGGCACCCACCTATAGGAGTTTCGTGTATGCGCGATGTGTCACGTGTTCCGACACATCGCCATATGAGAGGGAGGAGGTTAAAGCTCCTGGTGGAGGGGTCCACAGGACCAGCGCCCGTCGGGGCAGCGGAGAATACGATAGTATGTACCGCACCCCGACGTATGGCGATCCGAGGGAACACCCCAGGTTTTTAGTGGGTAGGCCGCCCTTCTGGCGGAGAATCCCACATAACCACCGTGCCCCCCTGGGACGGTGGTATCTATTAAAGATTTTCCTGGGTCAAAAAAAAAAAAAAAAAAAAAAAAAAAAAAAAAAAAAAAAAAAAAAAAAAAAAAAAAAGGTTAGGTTAGGTTAGGTTAGGTTAGGTTAGGTTAGGTTAGGTTAGGTTAGGTTAGGTTAGGTTAGGTTAGGTTAGGTTAGGTTGGGGTGCGGTGCCGGCTACCTCCTCGAAGCTCATCTAGTACTATCCTTTGCGAATTCATTAATCCGGGGGGATAGTACTGGATTGGGCGGGTGCATCCTGGGTACGGTCAACAACTTCTCCTAAGATTGGAGATCTTGTTGGCCGTAGCTAAAGTCCGGACTGGGGTGGGGAACTTCTGCGCACGCCCCTAAGCTTTTATTAGGAGCGCGCGCAGAAGATGGGGAAGGGCTCGGCAGGAGGCTGAGCAGTCTGGGGCGAGTCCGCCCGGACGTTGGGGAGTGGTCCGACGACACGTGTCGGGAGTTTGGTTGGCGCCTCAGCCTGTGCTGAGTGGCGATGACGTGAGTCAGGGAGTTCCTCTCCGCGTGTCCCTATGAAGGTAGCATAGGGCACAGTGGATGAGGCATGGTGAGGCTCAAGAATGAGCTTCAGTGTTGGTCCAAGCAAGGATCGACGTGGAGGTGGTCGTGACGACAGTCCGCGGGCATCTCCCCTTTGTCTACTTTCGTAGCAATCGGGACGGGCGTGCGGGCTGTCGTTACGAACATGTATTTGTATATATTTATGTGTATTATATATTGTGTATTCTATGTATGTATAATCCTAATCCCAAGTTTTTAGTGCCCGGCGATGGGACGCATGGCTGCAGGGAATCATCAATAAAAAAATGCAGTCGTTAGGGCACCAACCCAGGCTGTCAGGCCTCTAAACTGACCACAACAAAAAATAATGGCGAGTTGCAAACAGAATATACTACCCCAGGTGGGTACCGTCGGTACTGCCGACGGAGAATCCCACTCTCCCACGGGAGGCTGCCCCTCGTATTCTGGGGGGGGCAACAACCGCTCTTTAATAAAAAACAACGACGATGGCAATAATATGGACAACGAAGGCAATGTGGTTCGGATACAGAAGAAGAGTAGGGTGCCGAGCAAAAAGAGAATTGCTAAACACCTAACGGAGGGAAAGGGGCAAAACCCCGAAAGTAATGAGTCAGACAACTCATCCTGTGTGTCTATGACCTCGCAGACATCACACAAAGGGAGGAAGCGTACGAGAACACGCACGAGAGAAAGTGGCGGCGACAGCTGCTCGCACTCAGACAGCGGGTCGGATGCTCCGGCTCCGAAGGTCATCGCAGCAAAGGAAAAGCGGGGCAGAGGCAGACCGCCCACCACGGGCCAATATGTCGGCCTCGCCCAGGCTAAGGCGTCCCTCATAGCCGTACACAAGGAGGAGATGAGGCTCCAGGCTGAGCGAGAGATTGATGATATGTCCCGGAAGCACCGTATTTCGAGAGCGGCTTCAGACCGAATGTCGGAGTCGTCAGTATCGATGGAGCAGGAGGATGAGCCCCTGGCCTTCGAACTGAATAGGAAAGTCCTGGACTCGGTGGCCATTATTGAATCGGTGGCCACAAAGTCCAAAAATATCAAGGGCACATTTGTGCGCGCCCTAAAGGAAGCAACTGCCTCCATTAGGGAAGCAGTAGAGGACCTCCGTAAGAGGTCTACATCGGACGAAACAAAGAGGCTGCAGGCTGCCAACGTGCGCCTGCAGGATGAAGTTAAGGAGCTCCGGAAGGAGATGGTGGAGCTCCGCAAAGAGATGATGCAGTCGCTTGCTACCCCCGTGCCGCGGCTCCCCGAGCGTTCATCGCCCGGCAGGGCGGCTGGTGAGGACCTGACGCAGAGCATACTACGACAGGTCGGTGGAATGATGAGCGCGCGGTTCGAGGCCCTGGAGGACCGTCTCCCGCCCGAACCGCGAGTTCGCCCTCCGCTTGCAGCCGACCGCAGGAACCCCGTGCCCCCTGCGGCTTCCGTGGTAGTCGTGAACCGAAGGAATGAGTTCCGGAAGGTCCCGATCCCGGAGCCGCAGCCAGGCCAGTCGGGGATGCCTGCGGTCATGGATACGACAAATCCCCTTCCCCCCGAAACCCGTAAGGGTAAGAAGGGTAAGAAGGGGAAACTTGGAAATAACACCGTGGCCAAGGGCAAACAGCCCGAGGCCACCAATACCGGATATGACGTGCCCCAAGTGGAGCCAGAGACTGCGCCTGTGACTCGTGCAACACTAGGGTCATGGTCAGAAGTTGTACGACGAAGAAAGGGTGGCAGAATGGCGGAGCACGAAAGGACAAGGTCGTCTGCTCCCGAGCGAAACCAGGTTCTGAAACCGGTCCCACCAACAGTGCGGTCCCGTGGACAAACCACACAGGCGAAGGCGGCCAAACTCCGTCCCCCCCGTACTGCAGCTGTAGTGATTACGTTGCAGCCGGAGGCGATGGAGAAAGGCATAACGTATGCCAAGGTGTTAGCGGCAGCCAGAAGTCGCATAGATCTCGCAACTCTTGGGATGCCACCCCTGAAGATGAGAGCAGCGGCCACTGGAGCACGCATTCTGGAAATTTCCGGAGTGGAGAAAGAGGGAAAGGCGGACTCCCTAGCTGAAAAGCTGAAGGAGGTGTTCCAAGCGTCTGGGGAGATACAGGTGTCAAGACCGACCACCACCGTGGACTTGCGTGTGAGTGGCTTGGATGACTCTGTAGCTCCCGACGAGCTGACGGAGGCCCTTGCTAAAGCCGGAGGATGCCTGTCGTCATCCATTAAAATGGGTGAAATTAGGACGGGCCCAGCAGGAATGGGTACGGTCTTTGTGAGGTGTCCCATCGTGGCCGCCAAAAAGATCATGGCTAGCGGTGGTCGTGTAATGGTGGGATGGGTTGCGGCGCGGGTCCAGCTCTTGGACGCTAGACCGCGTCGTTGTTACAGATGCCTTGCACTGGGGCACGTTAGGGCCAAGTGTAAGTCGGAAGTGGACCGCAGCGACGAATGTCATCGCTGTGGACAAAAGGGCCATAAGGCCAGCGGATGTTCTGCCGCGCCGCACTGCACACTGTGTGCAGCTGTGGAGAAACCGGCTGACCACCTCTCCGGGGGCAAGGCTTGCGCCAAGCCCCCGTTGAAGATAGGGGGGAGAAGGAAGCCCGCTGCGACTAAGGCCAAGGCCAAGTCACAGCCGTCTGGCCCAGTAATGGAGCAGGTGGATTGCATGGAGGAAAATTAGTATGACACTAACTTTCCTCCAGGCGAACGTGAACCACTCCGCCCGTGCGCAGGATCTCTTCCTGCAATGTATGGCTGAGCGGTCAACACACGTGGCTGTGGTTGCCGAACCGTATGTGGTCCCGGTTAGATCTGACTGGGTCGGGGACCTTGACGGACTGGTGGCAATTACTGCGCAGTCCCCGGTGCGTTCTCCCACCCTGGATGGTGTGATAAGGGGCAGGGGGTTTGTCGCAGCTTTGGTTGGTGAGGTAGTTGTTGTGGGGGTGTATTTCTCCCCGAACAGGGTCTTTGCCGAGTTTGAGGACTTTCTCATTGAAGTTGGAACCCTGGTGGGTCAAAGCCGCCCCCATCCTGTCATCGTCCTTGGAGACCTCAACGCCAAATCCGTGGCGTGGGGGTCTCCGATGTCTGATGTACGGGGTAGAGCAGTTGAGGAGTGGCTGGTGGAGACTGGACTATGCGTCCTTAATAGAGGGAATGAGAACACATGCGTACGGCGATGGGGTGGGTCGGTGGTCGACGTGACGTTCGCCACCCCTGAAATTGCGCATCGTGTTCGTGACTGGGAGGTGCTGGTGGACGAGGAGACGCTATCTGACCATCGCTACATCCAGTTTAGCATCTCCTCGTCGTCAATGGAGGATAATGAGCGGGTTCCGCCTACGTCCGGCCCACGGTGGATCTTGAAACGCCTGAATTTGGAGCTGCTACAGGAGGCGGCTGTTGTTCAGGCTTGGAACGCCCCTCCTTTGGAGCCCGAAGACATAGATGCGGAGGCGGATGCGCTGTGCAAGGCGATGGCCCATGTCTGTGACACCGCTATGCCCCGTGCCAAGACCTTGCCGTCAAAGCGCCAGGTTTACTGGTGGTCGGATGAGATTGCCGAACTTCGTCGCCTGTGTCTGGAGAAGCGTCGTCACTACCAGAGGTACCGGAGAAGAAGACGCCAGGAGATGACCGAGTTGGATGCCCTCTACGCTGCATATAGAGAGGCGTCCAAGGCTCTTCGCGTAGCAATTAGCGAAGCCAAGGCAAATGCGTGGAGGCAGCTTCTGGAGACACTGGAGCAAGATCCGTGGGGGCGCCCGTACTTGCTAGCGAGGCAAAAGCTTCGCCCATGGGCGCCTCCCGTCACCAGTACGCTGCAGCCGTTGATACTCTGGCGAGTGGTGCAGGGACTGTTTCCCGAGAGACCGGGAACGGAATTTGTCCCTCCCACAACGAATTCAGCACGAGGAGAAAATACCGGAGAGGAAGAGGAGCAGCCCCCTGACGTGTCAGAAGGAGAATTGGGAGCAGCAGTCTTGCGAATGAGGGCCAAGAACACGGCACCCGGGCCGGATGGCATACCAGGTCGTGCGTGGGCCCTCGCTGAGGACGCTCTGGGACCCCGCCTGAGGGATCTCTTCAGCCGCTGTATGCGGGAGGGAAGATTTCCCAAAAGATGGAAGAGAGGAAAGCTCGTTCTCCTTCGGAAGGAGGGACGACCAGCCGATCAGCCTTCGGGATATCGCCCGATTGTGCTGCTTGACGAGGCGGGCAAGCTGCTGGAGCGAGTCGTTGCTGCCCGCATCGTCAGGCACCTGGAAAGGGATGGCCCCGATTTGGCTGACGCCCAGTTCGGATTCCGAAGAGGTCGCTCGACAATTGACGCGATAAAATGCGTCCGAAACCTCTCAGAGGAGGCGTGCTCAGATGGCGGGGTAATGTTGGCTGTGTCACTGGATATAGCCAACGCGTTCAACACCCTGCCATGGACGACAATTTTGGGAGCGCTCGGGCACCATCGCGTGCCCCAATATCTCCAGCGCCTCATAGGGGACTATCTCTCGGACAGGGAGGTAGTCTTTCCAACCAAGGACGGAGAAAAGAGAAGCCCCATGACGCGTGGCGTTCCGCAGGGGTCAGCTTTAGGACCACACCTGTGGAATATTGGATACGACTGGGTCCTTCGAGGCGCTAACCTTCGTGGCGTCAATGTCGTATGCTACGCTGACGACACGTTGGTCACCGCTCGGGGACGAACGTATAAAGAGGCGGCAATCTTGGCAACGGCTGGAGTCGCGGCGGTGGTGGCCAGGATCCGGCGGTTGGGCCTGGAGGTGGCGCTCCACAAATCTGAGGCCATTTGCTTTCATGGTCCACGGAGAGCGCCGCCTGCCGGATCCCACATAGTAGTTGGAGGGACCTCTATTGCCGTCAGACCGACATTAAAATACCTAGGCGTTGTACTTGAGAGCAGGTGGAAGTTCAGTGCACATTTGCAGCAACTTACCCCCAAACTGACGGGCACCGCTGCAGCGCTGAGCCGTCTTCTTCCCAACATGGGTGGGGGAAATGCGAGCTGCCGTCGCCTGTACATGGCGGTGGTACGCTCAATGGCACTATATGGTGCCCCAATATGGGCTGAGTCACTTGACCGGAGGGAAACTGCACTCCTCTATAGGACACAGCGCGTGATGGCCGTGAGAGTGTGCAGGGGCTACCGTACACTCTCACACGAAGTGGCCTGTGTTCTTGCAGGATCCCTGCCGTGGGACCTGGAGGCTGAACTGCTGTCCGAGGTCTTCTGGTGCAGAGCACGCGCAAGGGAGCGAGATTTACGCCCAGTACCACAAGAAGTGGCACGATGGCGCAGTGTTGCTAGGGCCAGGGCCATAGACACTTGGAAGCAGAGGCTCCTTGAGGGACCCACACGGAGAGGAACCGGTGCCCAACGGCTCCTTGAGGCAATCGGGCCCATACTCGCAGAGTGGGTCCTGCGGGAGCATGGTACCTTGACTTTCCGGCTGACACAAGTGCTCACCGGACACGGCTGTTTCGGGAGGTACTTGTGTCACGTAGCCGGAAGAGAAGAGACCCCGGAGTGCCACCGGTGCAGCTGTGCGGAAGACACCGCGCAGCATGTGCTGGAAACATGCCCGGAAGAGGCGGAACCACGACAGTCTCTGGTCGCGGTAGTGGGGGCTGACCTCTCTTTGCCGACCATCATAGCCAAGATGGTCGATGAAGAGAGGTCATGGGAGGCCGTGGTCTCTTTCAGTGAGACGGTGATGTCACGGAGGGAAACTGAGGAAAGAGAAAGGGAAGCTGACCCCCTTGCCCATCCGCGCCGAAGAGCGCGCTTGCGGAGACGAGCCAATAGAAATCGTACTCCATCTCCACTTGGAGGGTCAGGGTGATAGATGCGGGGGCATCCAGCGCTTCAAGCGCTTCAGGCGCTCCAAGCGCTGGATGCCCCCAAGAGACAATGAGATGACAATGTACTGGGTACTCCAAGTACACTTCGGAGCTGAATGGGTTGGGTTCTGTCCCCTCCCGAGGTGAGTCCCCCCCTACTGGGGCGGACATTGACACTGACGGGGTTGCGGTGAATACGATAGCGGTCCCACAACCCCCTGTCATTTTAAGGTCAGTGAAGAAAGACCATCGTGGGGTTTTAGTCGGTAGGGGCACCACTCTGGTGCCGAGTCCGACATCACCTGCCCCTCTCTATTGATGGGTGGGTATGCATAAACGCATTTCCCCACGTAAAAAAAAAAAAAAAAAAAAAAAAAAAAAAAAAAAAAAAAAAAAAAAAAAAAAAAAAAAAAAAAAAAAAAAAAAAAAAAAAAAAGGTTAGGTTAGGTTAGGTTAGGTTAGGTTAGGTTGGGGTGCGGTGCCGGCTACCTCCTCGAAGCTCATCTAGTACTATCCTTTGCGAATTATTAATACGGGGGGATAGTACTAGATTGGGCGGGTGCACCCTGGGTACGGTCAACAACTTCTCCTGAGTTTGGAGATCTTGTTGGCCGTAGCTAAAGTCCGGACTGGGGGGGAATTTCTGCGCACGCCCCTAAGCTTTTATTAGGAGCGCGCGCAGAAACTGGGGAAGGAGCTCGGTGAAGCTGAGCGGGGCCAGACAAGGGTGTCTGAGCCAGAGGGCTCTCCGCGTGTCCCTCTGATCAGCAGAGGGCACAGTGGACGGGCATGACTCGTCGTGGACGAGAGGAGAGGGATGTGCCCGGTATGTACTAGCACTACTGCCGGGCTTAACGTCGGAGATCGTAACCCCAATTGCTGCGACAGTCATGTCTTGGCGCGTGCGATGGGACCGAGGGCCTTGGCTTAACCGCCCGGGCCGCGAGGAAGAAAACCTCTATAAAAAATCACCCCGAAGGTTAAGCGGCGGCGCAGCGCGAGAATCTGCATGGCCACCGGGTTGGTTGGTCGTTACTGCGTTCCCCGCGGGAGCCCAGTCGAAGCTCTGCGCGGGTTAAACCCTAGACTTACCCGGGTACAGGGGGCACTGCCCGGGTGGACCGCATATTTCCCCCATACTCGTGGGAACAAAATGCTTAAAAAAGAATTTGTAATTAAACACCACACAGAGGGAAAGGGGCTAGTCCCCGAAGATGATGAGTCGGACGGCTCATCGTGCAGGAGCTACGAGTCGCTGAGCTCAGCGGCTCCGAGCGAAAGGAGGAAGCGTGGGAGACCACGGACGAGAAGAAGCGGCGACGACAGCTGCTCGAGCTCTGGCAGTGGGTCAGATGCTCCGGCTGCAAAGGTCGTCGCCGTCAAGGAGAAGAGGGGCAGAGGCCGACCGCCCACCACGGGCCAATATGTCGGACTCGCCCAAGCCAAGGCGGCCCTCATAGCCGCACACAAGGAGGAGATGAAGCTCCGGGCCGAGCAAGAGGTTGCGGATATGGCCCGGACGCAACGTCTCACGAGAGCAGCTGCTCCGAGCCGCTCATTGGAGTACTCGGAGATGACGGAGAAGGAGGACGAACCACTGGCCGCCGATCTGGCCAGGAAGGTCCTGGACTCAGTGGCCATCATAGAGTCGGTGGCTGTGAAGTCCGGGAACCTTAAGGGCACATTCACG
This sequence comes from Agriopis aurantiaria, assembly GCA_914767915.1. Taxonomy (NCBI): domain Eukaryota; kingdom Metazoa; phylum Arthropoda; class Insecta; order Lepidoptera; family Geometridae; genus Agriopis; species Agriopis aurantiaria. The sequence goes on from OU612007.1 coordinate 8,526,102, forward strand.
CGTGCCCTTAAGGAGGCTTCGGCCTACATAAAGGAGGCGGTGGAGGAGCTCCGCAAGAGGTCCTCATCGGACGAGACGAGGAGACTGCAGGCCGCAAACAAGCGCCTGCAGGAGGAGGTCAACGAACTCCGCAAGGAGATGGTTGACCTCCGAAGGGAAATGCGTGGGGGAACGCCTAGCGTTGTCTCCGAACCACGAGTTCGCCCCCCGCTAGCAGCCGACCGCAGGAACCCCGTGGCCCCTGCGGCCCCCGTGGTAGTCGTGGACCGAAGGAACGAGTTCCGGAAGGTCCCGATCCCGGAGCCGCAGCCTGGCCAGTCGGGGACGCCTGTGTCCATGGAAATGACACATCCCCTTCCCCCTGAGACCCGCAAGGGTGCGAAGGGTAAGAAGGGGAAACTCGGAAAGGATACTGTGGCCAAGGGCAAACAGCCCGCGGCCACTAGCACAGGACGTGACGCGCCCCAAATGGCCAAAGTCCAGCCCGGCGTGAGCTGGGTGGAGGTGGCCAAGAGGGGCCGCAAGAAGAAGAAAGGTGGTGCTGCGGCGACATCGGCTTCCTCGCAGGGGTCTCAGCCCCAAGCGACGGCCGCACAGCCGCGCCGCGCCGCCAAAGAGACGGTACAAAAGGTTAGGCAACCTAGACTCCGCCCTCCGAAATCGTCAGCCATCGTTCTGACGATGGAACCGGCAGGTGTGGAGAAGGGCCTCACGTATGAGAAGGCCTTGCTGATGGCAAGGTCAAAAATAAACTTGGCCCCGCTCGGTATCGAGCGTCTCGGGTTCCGTCAGGCAATGACTGGGGCCCGGATGCTCGAGGTATACGGCGAGGCCTCCGAGGACAAGGCGGACTCCTTCGCTGAAAAGCTGAAGGAGGTATTCCTCGGAATGGACATACGAGTCACCAGGCCGGTCAAGTGTGCAGACATGCGCATTTCCGGCCTGGATGACTCAGTGACTGGACGGGAGGTGGCGGAGGCTGTTGCCCGCGTCGGGGCGTGTCGCCCTGACGCGGTCAAAGTCGGCGAAATCCGCCGCAACGCTGCAGGCCTGGGCACAGCCTTTGTACGGTGCCCAGTGGCTGCAGCCAAAAAGGTGATGGCGGGCGGCCGTCTTTTGGTGGGCTGGGTTTCGGTGCAGGTCAAGCTGCTGATACCGAAACCCTTGCGATGCTTCCGATGCCTCGAAGTGGGGCACGTCCGGGAGCATTGCAAGGCCGAGACTGATCGGAGCAACTTGTGCTTCCGATGTGGCCAACCCGGTCACAGGGCGGGCGATTGCTCGGCCGAGCCGCATTGCGCAGTATGCGCAACAGCAGGGAAGCCGGCCGAGCATCGCGTGGGAGGCAGCGGATGCGCTCCACCTCCCAAAAAGAAAGAGACGGCCACATCGGGGCGTGGTACCCCGCGTGCGAAAGCACCCCGTCCACCCAGCGCTGTCCCAGCGCCGGGTAGGATGGATGTGGCCTAAGTAGTGACGGACGACTGGGCATCGGCGACGGCCACCACCACATGGCCCTCTCCAGTCCCCAGGGAAACTCTGGGTGTCGGGTTCGGGGGAACCCGACGCCCACCTTTATGAGTTCCGTGTATGTGCGATGTGTCACGTGTTCCGACACATCGCCATATGAGAGGGAGGAGGTGAAAGCTCCTGGTGGAGGGGTCCACTGGACCAGCGCCCGTCGGGGCAGCGGGGAGTACGATAGTATGTACCGCTCCCCGACGTATGGCGATCCGAGGGAACACCCCAGGTTTTTAGTGGGTAGGCCGCCCTTCTGGCGGAGAATCCCACATAACCACCGTGCCCCCCTGGGCCGGTGGTATCTATTATCTATTAAAAAAAGGTTAGGTTAGGTTAGGTTAGGTTAGGTTAGGTTAGGTTAGGTTAGGTTAGGTTAGGTTAGGTTAGGTTAGGTTAGGTTAGGTTAGGTTAGGTTAGGTTAGGTTAGGTTAGGTTAGGTTAGGTTAGGTTAGGTTAGGTTAGGTTAGGTTAGGTTAGGTTAGGTTAGGTTAGGTTAGGTTAGGTTAGGTTAGGTTAGGTTAGGTTAGGTTAGGTTAGGTTAGGTTAGGTTAGGTTAGGTTAGGTTAGGTTAGGTTAGGTTAGGTTAGGTTAGGTTAGGTTAGGTTAGGTTAGGTTAGGTTAGGTTAGGTTAGGTTAGGTTAGGTTAGGTTAGGTTAGGTTAGGTTAGGTTAGGTTAGGTTAGGTTAGGTTAGGTTAGGTTAGGTTAGGTTAGGTTAGGTTAGGTTAGGTTAGGTTAGGTTAGGTTAGGTTAGGTTAGGTTAGGTTAGGTTAGGTTAGGTTAGGTTAGGTTAGGTTAGGTTAGGTTAGGTTAGGTTAGGTTAGGTTAGGTTAGGTTAGGTTAGGTTAGGTTAGGTTAGGTTAGGTTAGGTTAGGTTAGGTTAGGTTAGGTTAGGTTAGGTTAGGTTAGGTTAGGTTAGGTTAGGTTAGGTTAGGTTAGGTTAGGTTAGGTTAGGTTAGGTTAGGTTAGGTTAGGTTAGGTTAGGTTAGGTTAGGTTAGGTTAGGTTAGGTTAGGTTAGGTTAGGTTAGGTTAGGTTAGGTTAGGTTAGGTTAGGTTAGGTTAGGTTAGGTTAGGTTAGGTTAGGTTAGGTTAGGTTAGGTTAGGTTAGGTTAGGTTAGGTTAGGTTAGGTTAGGTTAGGTTAGGTTAGGTTAGGTTAGGTTAGGTTAGGTTAGGTTAGGTTAGGTTAGGTTAGGTTAGGTTAGGTTAGGTTAGGTTAGGTTAGGTTAGGTTAGGTTAGGTTAGGTTAGGTTAGGTTTTTTTTTTTTTTTTTTTTTTTTTTTTTTTTTTTTTAATTGTGGGCAGCCAAGGGAAAATCCTGCATGGACGACTGGGAATGGAGGACCCAGACAGTGCCGGATTCTTACCGGCTAAAAACCATTGGCTGCCGCAAGCTACGCCCCCGAATGTTCTTTCAGGATTGTACTACTTTATTTATTTTCTTATTACTAGTACAATTTCATCTTAACGCTAAGTTACAATATCTTCTTATTCTATCTTATTATTATTTTATTTAGCATGTGCAAGGGAAAACTACATAATTATATAAAAGTATATAAAATGGGAAACTATTTAATGGGTCATCTAATACTATATTATTTAAAACTACTCTTACTCTACATTTTACATTTCTTATCTATATCTTAATTTTTGCTATGTTTTATATATAACAATATATAATATAACAAAGTTTATGTATCAGTTTTATTTCTATTTATGACTATTTTACATATTTGAGTGCAGTAGTTCACAAACTCTGCAGTGCTTAACTTGCCTGTCAACAGATCATGTAGGTTATTTATATTGACCTTTACCCCTACCTTCTGCTCTAGGTTAAATCTTTCCACTGCGTGAACTGGGCAGTCTGTAAGTATGTGTGGTACATCCTCAATGCTGTCGGGCTCACAGATGCATGATGGATTGTCCTTGCACTTGAACCTGGCCAAGTACTGGGAGAATCCACCATGCCCCGTGAGTATCTGCGTGAGCACACCCGCCGGTCTGGCCTTACGCACGAAACTGTATGCGCACCTGACGTCCGGAAGAAAGAGTTTTGTGATGGACGCGGTGTCCCCGGCTTTATACCTAGCGTCCCATTCTGTCAAGAATGCATCTCGTATTAACCTCTTAATATGTGAAACTGGACACCGGTCGTACTCTGGCTTCTTTTTGGACGTCAGTGCGGCCTCCTTGGCCAGTTCGTCGGCGCGTTCATTGCCGGGGAGTCCCGCATGGGCCTTGACCCAGAACAAAGATACATCTTTTCCCTGGGTCAAAGCCGTTCGCAGGTTTTCCCTAGTCTCTACGGCCAGAGGGTGAAGGGAGCCATGGTTAGCGACCGTCTCCAATGCGGCCCTCGAATCGCTGTATAGACCAAAGCTACCCTCCACCCTCTTGAGAATCTCGCCCGTAGCCTTGCATATGGCTAGAAGTTCCGCCTGGTAGACTGTGCAGTACGCGGACAGACAAAGCTTGAGGTTCTGGATCTCGGCTTCACTATTCCACAAGGAAAGTGCAGCTCCGACCTTCCCCTCAATCTTGCTTCCGTCGGTGAAGATTCGCACCTCCTGCACATTGTACCTGTCCACAAGGCCTTGGTCTACCAATTGGATAAATTCCAGATCCATATTTTCGGCTGGATGAGGAGCTTCTGCAAACCTTACCGGACGCTCGGTCTCTCTGTCTCTTAGCTCCGGCAAGGATGACCCTCTCTTTGCCTCGTACAGAGCGGCTGCTTCCTGTATCCTGAGGTCGAGAGGCAGTATCCCCGCCAACACCAGCGCCGAGTGTAAGGAGACTGTGCGGTAAGATTTGCAGAGCTTCTGGGCGAAACCTCTCTGGACGGTGTTGAGCAACTTGCGCACCCCGATCTTTCTGGCTGCGGACGCCCATACTGGTGAGGCGTACATAATGATGGGCTCTATCGTCGCCGTGTAAATTGAGCGTATGACCTCTGGGTGAAGACCCCAATCTACTCTTGCGGCTTTAGACAGCTGTTTATAAATGTCGAGCGCTTTCCGACATTGCAGCGCAACGTGCGTGTTGAATGTCAATTTGTCATCAATAGTCAGTCCTAGGATCTTGACCTCCCGCGACATGCCAACGCTCACTCCTCCCATGGTCAGCAGTGGGGTGTCGTACTTAAGCTTCTTGGTTATCACCATTGCGCAAGTTTTATGCGGCGCAAACTTCAGCTTGTTCCGAACTCCCCACTGTCGCACATAGGCAAGCGCCGCGTTGGCCTGCCTCGACACGTCAAGTCCAGTGTCTCCGTCGAAGATCAACACTACGTCGTCAGCGAAGGCCTGCACATACACTCCCTTCTCTTCCAATTCCCGGTTAGGTTAGGTTAGGTTAGGTTAGGTTAGGTTAGGTTAGGTTAGGTTAGGTTAGGTTAGGTTAGGTTAGGTTAGGTTAGGTTAGGTTAGGTTAGGTTAGGTTAGGTTAGGTTAGGTTAGGTTAGGTTAGGTTAGGTTAGGTTAGGTTAGGTTAGGTTAGGTTAGGTTAGGTTAGGTTAGGTTAGGTTAGGTTAGGTTAGGTTAGGTTAGGTTAGGTTAGGTTAGGTTAGGTTAGGTTAGGTTAGGTTAGGTTAGGTTAGGTTAGGTTAGGTTAGGTTAGGTTAGGTTAGGTTAGGTTAGGTTAGGTTAGGTTAGGTTAGGTTAGGTTAGGTTAGGTTAGGTTAGGTTAGGTTAGGTTAGGTTAGGTTAGGTTAGGTTAGGTTAGGTTAGGTTAGGTTAGGTTAGGTTAGGTTAGGTTAGGTTAGGTTAGGTTAGGTTAGGTTAGGTTAGGTTAGGTTAGGTTAGGTTAGGTTAGGTTAGGTTAGGTTAGGTTAGGTTAGGTTAGGTTAGGTTAGGTTAGGTTAGGTTAGGTTAGGTTAGGTTAGGTTAGGTTAGGTTAGGTTAGGTTAGGTTAGGTTAGGTTAGGTTAGGTTAGGTTAGGTTAGGTTAGGTTAGGTTAGGTTAGGTTAGGTTAGGTTAGGTTAGGTTAGGTTAGGTTAGGTTAGGTTAGGTTAGGTTAGGTTAGGTTAGGTTAGGTTAGGTTAGGTTAGGTTAGGTTAGGTTAGGTTAGGTTAGGTTAGGTTAGGTTAGGTTAGGTTAGGTTAGGTTAGGTTAGGTTAGGTTAGGTTAGGTTAGGTTAGGTTAGGTTAGGTTAGGTTAGGTTAGGT
>OU612008.1:0-10000 GCA_914767915.1 Agriopis aurantiaria
ACGTCGTTCTCGTATTCACAGGCCAGTCAAACACCTTGGAGCAGAAAGCCAACGAAACTCTGAACATGATTGTGGAATGGGGCAATAGCAACAAACTCAACTTTGCAGCACACAAAACCAACGCGATGCTGCTAACAAAACAGTTGAAGTACAATGCCCCAAACCTAATCATGTCCGGTGTCCGGCTAACCCTCGTCGAGGAAGTCAAACTGCTCGGTCTAGTGATCGACCGCAGGCTCACCTTCAAATCTCACGTATCCGCACAGTGTAAAAAGGTAGCGGATATTTACAAACAGTTAGCGTGTGCAGCGAAGGTGACCTGGGGACTCAACAGCGAGATTACGAGAACGATATACGTCGCAGTGGTGGAACCAATAGTCATGTACGCCTCAAGCATATGGGCGCAAGCGACAGACCTTGAAGTGAATAAGTCCCATCTGAAAACACTTCAAAGAGGTTTCGCCCAGAAAATATGCAGAGCATATCGTACTGTTTCCCTCACGTCAGCACTAGCACTCTCCGGTCTACTTCCTATAGACCTGAGAATACAAGAAGCCGCAAGCCTGTACAGAGTAAAGAAAAACTTCTCCCCCCATTACCTCCTACCGGATATGGAGCTCGAACGAAATGTCAGTTTTCTGGACCAGCCACATCCATCCACACAAACATCTGTGGATTTCGAACTCCTCGACAACATTCCGAACCAGGTAGACGGACCCCAAATCTACACAGACGGCAGCAAAATTGAGGGTCAAGTAGGCGCTGCCCTTACCTGGTGGGAGGATGGAAGAGAGGTTAAGTACTCCACTTTTAAGCTCCACTCCGAATGCACGGTCTTCCAATCGGAACTTTATGCACTTTACCAAGCGACTCAATTGATTAGATCGAGCAAAGACCCTCTGGTCAGTGTTCTGAGTGACTCTAGATCTTCACTCGAACTGCTACGAAATCACAAAACGAGCCATCCTCTGGTGAAATGCATAAAGGAAAACATTGGCACGATCTGTTCAGAGGGAAGATCCGTTCGTTTGTTCTGGTTGAGGGCGCACGTGGGAACCGCTGGTAACGAAAGAGCCGATGAGCTCGCGAAATCAGCGGCACTCACCGCAGCTTCCTGGGACTACGATAGGATCCCCTTGTCCTACGTCAAAAAGAAGATCCGCGAGGAATCAGTCCGGAAGTGGCAGGACCGGTATGAGACCTCCAACCAAGGCACAGTCACGCAAACGTTCCTACCGGATATCGCAAAGGCATACCGGATGACGAGAACCACGAAGTTGACTCCCTACCAGGTTCAGGCTCTGACAGGACACGGAGGTATTGCTGAATATCTGTACAGGTTCAAGCTGAAAGAACACTCTGGTTGTGAGTGCGATTCTGAAGTCCCTGAGACGGTATGGCACGTGCTCCTCGAATGCCCTCGTTTTCTCTCCTCACGGCAGGACCTTGAATTTCAGATTGACAGGAAGTTAGTGGCAAAAGATCTACATGACATCATAGAAGATCCATCTAGCAGACCACACTTCCTGTCATTCGTCGAAAGGTCCTTCCGAATTGCTGCCTCAAGAAATTCCACCCTAGAAACATCTCCCCCCGTAATAGCTCATACACTATGTCCAACAGTGGCTGCCACCCCAAAGGAAACCCCTACGCAGGAAGCCTCTCTGAAAAGCGTAGCCATAGACCAACTTTTAGCTTGCGCTGACAGAGGGGTGCCAGGGATCCGTATACGAGGCGTGGCCCTCTTTATGGACAATACAAAAGAAAGATTCGGAATAAGCTTTTGCCTCGCCTGGAACAAAAAAAAACGCGTTCGCTTGTCACCGGGACTGGCATGTCTGCTGAACGGAAGCACCGCCAAAGTAACAATGAAGCGGAAAAGTTACGATGCTTTGCCAGTGTCTGAGGTGGCGGGTCACCGATGCCGACTAGTGCGATCAAAAAACAAAACGATCGCACTGTTCGAGTGGGCAGACCAGACGCCGTTTGCGCAGGCTAGCTCGTTTCTCTCCAGTTTGGCAGACGACCCAGACCACGTCTCCAGAGTGATAAGCGTCGACGCTATGATGATTGAATACTCGAAGGGAGAAGTCACAGACCGGCTAGGTTGCACAAAGGCCTCTAAACATCACGAGGTCGTCGTGTACGAGGACAGGGGAGAAAACTTGAGTTATCTCAAGACCCCGATACACGACAGCCCATGTGCAACAGACAGCTGGGGACACCCCGTTCCGAGCTCAAGCATCATCAGCGGTTCCGAAAGGGCTCAGCAAAAGGCAGCTGCCGACAAAGCCACATCACATCTTAGTGGTAGCCGTAAGGATAGCGGAGATCATGTCTCCGCTTTACTGGCGGCATTCAGCTCGGCAGCACAGAGCTTGTTCCGAATCACCCCTACACAAAATCAGCCAACAGCAACTCCACCAGCGACTCCGAGGACAACTTCACAGCAACCGCAATCATCCCGGACGAAAGCCGACAAGGGACAAGTCAGTCCGCCCCGCTTCGTTCCTGCTTCGGGGCCATCAGACCACGCCAGAAACGCCCTCCTCGAGTTTCTTGCCATTACGAGAGCGACTAGAACTGTCAACCTCAGGAGCTGCCATAACATCATGCAGTCCTTCAGGTTAGATGACGAAAGCCTCTTGAGGACGAGACTCAAGGAAGCAGAAGCAGCCATATACAATAATGACACCTCCCAAGTCATCAGGGGAACAATGAAAGGTCAGTATATGGCAGCTTACAGCGAGAAGAGTGGTTTTGTGGCACTGAATGGGGATGAGGCGGAGCGGACGGGAAACCCGAAGTACGTAACTCCACCAAACGACCCCATTGTAGTAATTGCCCGGTGTACCAAGATCATGCTAGATGACAGGATCCTCGAATTGGCGAAAACCATTGAAGGGAGCCCTGAAGTCGATGCACGGTGGGAAAACTGGACGATACCAAAAATACGATGGGTCAATGGAGTTCCGGGGTGTGGAAAAACAACCTGGGCGATTAGACAATTCAATGTGGACAAGGACGTTATCATCACCACAACATCTGAGGCAGCCAAAGATCTGAGAGAGAAGCTTGCGCACCGCATAGGTGACCTGGTGAAAACCAGAGTGCGCACCATGGCTTCTGTTCTCGTAAATGGTTTCAGCAAACGTGAGAATTTTATCCGCCTAATCGTGGATGAGGCTCTCATGAACCATTTTGGGGCCATTGTAATGGCTTCACGGCTGTCTGGTGCTAGCGAACTTGAACTCATTGGAGACGTCAATCAGTTGCCTTATATCGATAGAGAAAATCTCTTCGAGCTAAGGTACTGTCGCCCTAACCTGGTATCCAACATCAGCCAGGAGTGGTTGTGCACACACCGGAGCCCAATGGATGTTGCGTACGCGCTGAGGGAAATATACTCTGGTATATATTCTTCAGTTAGCCATATTAAGTCCTTGGAGCAGAGAAGGTATACCGGTGCGCACATTCCCAGCACCCTCCCCAATACCCTTTTCTTAGTCTACACACAAGAAGAAAAGGAGACCCTCATCAACCAGGGTTACGGCGGAGGCACGGGGTCGCGCACGCTTACCATCCATGAAGCTCAAGGGCTGAAGTATGAGTCGGTTATCGCCATTAAGACCAAGGATCAAATGAGGTTGCATGAAAGCGTCCCTCACGCGGTTGTCGCAGTCTCGCGGCACTCTAGGACTTTCGTCTATTATTCTGATGACGAGAAAGACGTCATCAGTCTTTTTGCAAGGCGTGCGATGGCAGCGTCACCAAAAACCATCAGAAATTATAACTTGCAAATGGCGATTAAAGACCGAAACGCGGCGGTGATGGAGGCTCTGAGCCGGGAGGATGAGGTGGGCGAAACAGAATAAATAAACTTAATGTATAAAATATTAAATGCGTGTATGCCCGGAGCACTCACGCTCACCCTAAAGCTTCTTCTTGCGGCGGCGTCATATGGCGGGTCGCCCTCTTCCCTAAAATATGGCGAGGAGAGCGACGGCTGGCGTGTGCGTCACACTCGTGAACGGGTGCTGCTTGCGGGAGCTGGATTGCTCGTGGTATATACGCCACTTTGACAAATTGTACTAACAGTAATTTTAAGTAGCTATAAGAAAATCCTTCTGTACACATATAAGACATTGTTAGTAAATTAATAGAATTAAGTTAAAAAATGGCACGGACCCTGGAGTCTGTGGAGAGGTAGACTAAAAAAAAAAAAAAAAAAAAAAAAAAAAAAAAAAAAAAAAAAAAACCTAACCTAACCTAACCTAACCTAACCTAACCTAACCTAACCTAACCTAACCTAACCTAACCTAACCTAACCTAACCTAACCTAACCTAACCTAACCTAACCTAACCTAACCTAACCTAACCTAACCTAACCTAACCACATATCGACACTTTACTGACTGACTAAGCTCCCCCCGACCATGTTTCTTGCACATACACCAGTCAAGAAAAATACCGACATGAGCACACCGGTCTCCCCGAGCGATATGGAGAAGGCAGGACCTTCGCCTAAAACCCAGACAAAAGCACCTAGTGTGCGGTGGAGTATAGGAGAATGGGAGAGTGGTGTTGGAGATCCCAAACCAGGCGCCTCAGCAGCGCAAGCTCACCCACCTAAGAAGCCGGCTAAGCTGGCGCCGGTTCCGGCGGCCCTCACGAAACCTAAGCAGAGGGCGGCGCCCCTGGTGAGGAGGCCTTTGGCTCGGAGAGCATCCGCGGAGACCGCGGTTGGGTCGCCGAATCCTGCGGCAGACGCATCGAAACCTACCGACAGGGTGAAGAGGTGTAAGGACTGGCTTCTGAAGGCTAAGGATTGCATTGCCGAGTCTCACAATCTCAGGAAAGACCTTAAAGAGGGCATCACGCTGGCGGTAGAGAAGATGTACGAGCTCATGGTGGACGAGGCGGCAGAAGCTGCATCTGAAACACAAAAAATAAGCATTAGTAACAGGAAAAATGAAAGTCAGGAATTAATTCGGATGATGAAAGAGCAAGGGGAAAAGATAGACAGGACCCAAATGGAAATGGAAAAGCTGAAGGAGTCTGTCGCGTTGCACCATACAACTTCACAACAACAAGCTTCCTATGCCAGCGTCGCAGCGGCGCGGCCTGGAAGGCCTGAGCGAAGCACACTTCACTCAATCGTCATAACCTCGAAAGATGAGAACCATACTGGAGAGGAGGTTATGAGTGAAATTAGGAAAGCTGTCAACGCGAAAGACGGATGGGTGACTGTCGAGAGGGTTCGGAAGGTTAAAGATAAGAAGGTCATCATAGGATGTAAAACGGAAGACGAAAGAAATAGGATAAAGGAGCGACTTAAGAGCGCGGATGATCGCCTCATTGTCGAGGAGATGAAGAACCAAGACCCCATGGTGGTTCTCAAGGACGTATTAACGTTCAATAGCGACGAAGACGTCCTGACCGCGTTGAGAAACCAAAATGGGGAGGTCTTTCATGGCCTCGGCAAGGAGGACGATCGGGTGGAGGTCAGATTCAAGAGACGTGCCAGAAACCCGCTCACGAACCACATTGCGTTGAAGGTATCTCCGCAGATTTACAACCGCATGATGGCCAAGGGTGCAGTGCACATAGACATGCAGAAGATAAGGGTCGCGGACCAGTCTCCGTTAGTGCAATGTTCTATGTGCCTGGCTTACGGACACGGGCGGCGGTTCTGCAGAGATACCATCCCAAAATGCAGCCATTGCGGCGGCCCGCACATGAGAAATCAATGCACAGACTACTTGGCGGAAGCAGCGCCAACTTGCTGCAATTGTGTGGCCGCCAAAATGGACAATACAGAGCATAACGCTTTTAGCTCCGAGTGTCAGGTGCGTAGGAGGTGGGAGGCACTGGCGAGAGCTAAAGTAGCGTATTGCTAAGGTGGTTCCACGTCACTCAGGGGCAGGCAACTCCACCAGAAGATATGCAGTAGCCCAAGCGAACCTCCAGAGGAAAGAGCTGGCAACCACGGAACTAATGATAGAGGCCAGCAAACGAAAACTCGCTTTCGCACTGGTCCAGGAGCCCTATGTGGGCGGGGTGAGGAGGATGAAGGACTACCGTGGGGCGAGAATCTTCCAGTGCACAGCAGTAGGAGATGGAACTGTGAAGGCGGCAATTGTTGTCTTTGACGACGAGCTTGTCGTCGTCCAGTGTCCGAAACTCACGACCAACAATATTGTTGTAGTGAGAATCCGAACCAGTGCCTGGGAAATCGCGGCGGTGTCCTTCTACTTCGAGCCGGATCAGCCCATAGAGCCATACCTGGAACAGTTAAAGAAGATCAGAGAGGAGTTGGGCTCAAGAGGACTGCTGATAGGAGGCGATTGCAACGCCAAGAGCACCTGGTGGGGTAGCACTATAGAAGACCACAGGGGGGTTGAGATGTCCGGGACCCTGGAAGAGTCTGGATTACAGGTACTCAATAACGGTGATACACCAACTTTTGACACCGTGAGGGGTAATAAGGTGTACACCAGCTTCGTGGACATTACAGCCTGCACGGAAGATCTACTAGAGTTGGTAGATAACTGGAGGGTAGACCAGGAGATGGTGAGCTCGGACCACAACGCCATTTTATTTGAAATTAAACTCCGCAAAAGTAAAGGCCTCCAAGTACAGAGAACAACGAGGCTCTACAATACAAAGAAGGCAAATTGGGACCTATTTAACAACAAACTTTCGGAATTAAAATTAGATATAAATTTAGAATCCATAAATAATATAAAAACTAAAATTGAACTTGAAATTACGTTAACTAAATTTACAGACGCTATTACTAACGCGTGCAAGGGCAGTATGCCTATCAAAAAGAGTACGGAAGTACTCAAGGTCCCATGGTGGAATGATGAGCTCACAAGGCTAAAGAAAGCTACCACTACCTTCAGGCGTAAGATCAGGAACGCGGCACCGTACCGCAGAGAAATAGTGGTAGCTGAGTACCTGAGGAAAAAAGAAGAATATGAGTGCCAAGCCAAGAAAGCCCAAATAGACAGCTGGAAGGAGTTCTGTAGAAGACAGGACAAGGAAGGAGTATGGGACGGTATCTACCGGATCATCAGAAGGACCACCAGGAGACAAGAAGACTTGACCCTAACCAAAGATGGTGCATATCTAAACCCAAGAGAGTCGGCGAACTTACTAGCGGAGACATTCTACCCACAAGACCTGGAGGAAACTGACAATGAAGATCATCGCCACGCCAGAGACGTGGCTAAGCGGGTAAATGAGTGGAACAATGATGAGAGTCATGACCCACCGTTTACACTGCTGGAGCTGAAGACCGCGGTTGGGAGCTTCAATCCAAAGAAGGCCCCAGGAGCGGATGGCTTCACATCGGACATCTGCAGCAGAGCTATCTACCAGGACCTGGACGGGTCCCTAGCCCTTTTCAACAAGTGCCTAGAGATAGGTCACTTCCCGGACATCTGGAAACAGGCAACCGTGGTAGTCCTGAGAAAACCGGGCAAGGACGACTATACGAACCCCAAGGCTTACAGGCCCATCGGCTTGTTGCCGGTCTTGGGGAAGGTCCTGGAGAAGATGACAGTAGCAAGGATTAAGTGGCACCTAGTACCGAGGATTAGTACTCGCCAGTTCGGATTCATGCCCCAGAGGAGCACCGAAGACGCCCTCTATGCACTAATACACCGTATCAAGGGTAAGATTGAGCTGAAGAAGCTGGTAACCCTAGTGTCATTGGACATAGAGGGGGCCTTCGATAGCGCCTGGTGGCCGATCATCAGAATTCGTCTGGCTGAGGAAAAATGTCCGGTCAATATCAGGAGGCTACTCGATAGCTATCTCGACTGCAGACAAGTCAGTGTAAGGTACGCCGGGGAAGAATGCACGAGGAGCACCAACAAGGGTTGTGTGCAAGGGTCAATAGGTGGTCCCATCCTATGGAACCTTCTTTTGGACCCTCTACTGTGGGAATTGGAAGAGAAGGGAGTGTATGTGCAGGCCTTCGCTGACGACGTAGTGTTGATCTTCGACGGAGACACTGGACTTGACGTGTCGAGGCAGGCCAACGCGGCGCTTGCCTATGTGCGACAGTGGGGAGTTCGGAACAAGCTGAAGTTTGCGCCGCATAAAACTTGCGCAATGGTGATAACCAAGAAGCTTAAGTACGACACCCCACTGCTGACCATGGGAGGAGTGAGCGTTGGCATGTCGCGGGAGGTCAAGATCCTAGGACTGACTATTGATGACAAATTGACATTCAACACGCACGTTGCGCTGCAATGTCGGAAAGCGCTCGACATTTATAAACAGCTGTCTAAAGCCGCAAGAGTAGATTGGGGTCTTCACCCAGAGGTCATACGCTCAATTTACACGGCGACGATAGAGCCCATCATTATGTACGCCTCACCAGTATGGGCGTCCGCAGCCAGAAAGATCGGGGTGCGCAAGTTGCTCAACACCGTCCAGAGAGGTTTCGCCCAGAAGCTCTGCAAATCTTACCGCACAGTCTCCTTACACTCGGCGCTGGTGTTGGCGGGGATACTGCCTCTCGACCTCAGGATACAGGAAGCAGCCGCTCTGTACGAGGCAAAGAGAGGGTCATCCTTGCCGGAGCTAAGAGACAGAGAGACCGAGCGTCCGGTAAGGTTTGCAGAAGCTCCTCATCCAGCCGAAAATATGGATCTGGAATTTATCCAATTGGTAGACCAAGGCCTTGTGGACAGGTACAATGTGCAGGAGGTGCGAATCTTCACCGACGGAAGCAAGATTGAGGGGAAGGTCGGAGCTGCACTTTCCTTGTGGAATAGTGAAGCCGAGATCCAGAACCTCAAGCTTTGTCTGTCCGCGTACTGCACAGTCTACCAGGCGGAACTTCTAGCCATATGCAAGGCTACGGGCGAGATTCTCAAGAGAGTGGAGGGTAGCTTTGGTCTATACAGCGATTCGAGGGCCGCATTGGAGACGGTCGCTAACCATGGCTCCCTTCACCCTCTGGCCGTAGAGACTAGGGAAAACCTGCGAACGGCTTTGACCCAGGGAAAAGATGTATCTTTGTTCTGGGTCAAGGCCCATGCGGGACTCCCCGGCAATGAACGCGCCGACGAACTGGCCAAGGAGGCCGCACTGACGTCCAAAAAGAAGCCAGAGTACGACCGGTGTCCAGTTTCACATATTAAGAGGTTAATACGAGATGCATTCTTGACAGAATGGGACGCTAGGTATAAAGCCGGGGACACCGCGTCCATCACAAAACTCTTTCTTCCGGACGTCAGGTGCGCATACAGTTTCGTGCGTAAGGCCAGACCGGCGGGTGTGCTCACGCAGATACTCACGGGGCATGGTGGATTCTCCCAGTACTTGGCCAGGTTCAAGTGCAAGGACAATCCATCATGCATCTGTGAGCCCGACAGCATTGAGGATGTACCACACATACTTACAGACTGCCCAGTTCACGCAGTGGAAAGATTTAACCTAGAGCAGAAGGTAGGGGTAAAGGTCAATATAAATAACCTACATGATCTGTTGACAGGCAAGTTAAGCACTGCAGAGTTTGTGAACTACTGCACTCAAATATGTAAAATAGTCATAAATAGAAATAAAACTGATACATAAACTTTGTTATATTATATATTGTTATATATAAAACATAGCAAAAATTAAGATATAGATAAGAAATGTAAAATGTAGAGTAAGAGTAGTTTTAAATAATATAGTATTAGATGACCCATTAAATAGTTTCCCATTTTATATACTTTTATATAATTATATAGTTTTCCCTTGCACATGCTAAATAAAATAATAATAAGATAGAATAAGAAGATATTGTAACTTAGCGTTAAGATGAAATTGTACTAGTAATAAGAAAATAAATAAAGTAGTACAATCCTGAAAGAACATTCGGGGGCGTAGCTTGCGGCAGCCAATGGTTTTTAGCCGGTAAGAATCCGGCACTGTCTGGGTCCTCCATTCCCAGTCGTCCATGCAGGATTTTCCCTTGGCTGCCCACTATAAAAAA